>JAJHZJ010000134.1:7577220-7802220 GCA_023548195.1 Bettongia penicillata ogilbyi | reverse complement strand
ATCTTCAGTGGCTCCCTATTGCTTTTATTATGAACTCTTTACACTGGCATTTGATTTCCTTTATAATCTATTTCCCACTTACTTCTGTAGTCTTTTCTCAAATTAATCCCCTTCATGAACTCTGTTTTGGACAAAATGACCAACTTGTTTTACAGTTTATGCAATGTTTTCTTTACAATGACCCTGCAGGGTACATAGTACAAGATTATCACCCCCATTTCACATAAAAGAACATTAAGACTCAAAAAGAAAAAGCACCTTACTTATTGAAAAGAACACTAGGAAAATATACTAAATACCTGAAGAATTACGTGATGCCCTACAGCCATCACTGATTTTAGGGTCTGTGTTTATTCTGGTCATCTAGCTTTTCCCTGGAATGATGGGGGCACCTGAAATTCCATCCAGACTGGTCAATTTTCTGTTCTCCCTTCCAAACATTCTGTCTTCTTCCTCTGTGCCTTGCTTCAAGTTGGATATTGCTTCTGGAACACTGTCTCCTACTCTCCACCTCTCAGAACCCCAACTTCCCTTCAAAACCTAGCTCAAGAGCAAAAGCAGAAAAAAGAACTTTTCTGATTCCTCTAGGTCTTCATTTTCCCAAGCAGTTAAATTATTGTCACTCCACTATGTACATCCAATGTTGTCTCACAAGAATGTAATCTCCATGTGGGCACAGACCTGACATTGCCACAAAGTCTGGCATGCATTTATTGAATGTAATTGAACTAAATAGGATAAAATCAAATTTACTTCTTTAATGCTTTCAGTTCATTTTTGTTTTCTAGGAGAAAATAGTTTCTGTCTTTCTAAGACCGTCACATTATCTGCTGATATTTCTTTGCAGTTTTGGCTGGGGCTTACAAAAAATGAATTCTATGAGTACAAAAACATTCCCTCTGAAGCTCTGGGTTTTCTCCATGGAAATCTTCAATAAAAATAAATAAGAGGCAAAAAGAAAGCATGAATACTTCTGTATATAAATCAAATGAAATGTTTCATTAAAGAACAATTTCCTTTGGGGGGAAGGCTCATTTAAGCTATGAGAACTGAGGACAGGGGGATGTCATGAGCTCCCGCCAGCACTGTGAATATTTAATAAATAGGGAGCGATTACTGGTAATTAGACTATGGTTTTCAGACATAAAACTGTCAAGTTTTTATATGATCCCATTCTCCTAAGGGATCTTGAGTGTTTTACAGAAAAAGAGGACCATGGGATATTATAGGGAAAATCCTATTAGAACAGGTCACGATCTAATGAGGGCTCAGGAGGACAGCAGTATTTATGCACCCAACTTAGGCTTGTCTCCGAGTAATAGGATCCCATTTTGATAAAATCAATGCGATAAATAATCCTAGCTAACTGATTGCTTTCTTTGATTTCTGTTCATGGCACACTCCAACCCCAAGAAATAATGCTACCTGCTTTGGTGGGTCATTAGGGAAAGACAAAAGACAACAGTGAAAACCAAGGTATCTGGAATTCTTTTTCTTCTGTTTATTGAGAAGTGTGGGTTAGTGAAACATCACTAACAGCAATACCCTGGAAGAGATTCTAGCCCCATGTTGGCCATTTACTAAATCAGGGTTCATTTGACTTCTTTGGACCTCAGTTTCTACATTTGTAAAATGTAGATCATAATTTCCTCCTCTGAGAAATATGTAGAGTTATTATGGGAAATATGAGAAGTCAAGTATGCATAACCTGAATCCTAAAATTGTAGCCCTGGGTTTACACAGGCTCCCAATTCATCCTGGGGGGCTTCTCATTGACTAGTTTTTGTGCAGTGTTCCCACTTCAGATTTCCTTTTGTGGAAATCAGAATTTGGCTTCCTGTGACCCTTGTGGGTTTCAGTCTATCAATAAATATTTATGAAACACCTACTGGGAGAAAGAAACTGTGCTGGGTCCTGGGGGTATCAAACCAAAAATGAAGCATCATTTGACCTTATAGCCTACTAGAGAGACAATATATATCAATCTACTTAAGCCAGACACTGGAAATACCAAGGCAAAATGAAACAGTCCCTGTCCTTAAGATGTTTTCATCCTTTGAAGAGGAGATAATATGGACCTAAATGAGAGGGGCAGGAATTGTATTAAGTCCTGATGATTTCTCGGCTATAGGGAGCTCACAGATGAGGAAATTCCTTCCACTTCTGCAGTTCCTTCCCTGGCACTTAATCAGAGAGCTGCCTGTAGACTACAACTTTTAAAAGTGTCGTGATTTAAGAAGAAATCCTCTCTATCTACTAGAATGCTGAGGTGAGAGACAGGAAGACTCGAGTTCAAATTTGGCCCCAGACATTTACTACTAGTGTGACTATGGGCAAATCACTTAACTTCTGTTTGTCTCCTTTTCCTAAACTGTACAATAAGAGATAATAGTATCATCTACCTCCCAGTATTGTTGTGAAAATCAAATGAAATATTTTTTAAGTGCTTAGCAGAGTGCATAATGCATAGTACATGCTGAAATGCGTGCTCTCTCTCTCTCCCTCATTCCCTCCTTCCTTTTCTTCCTTCTTTCCTTTCTCTTTTCTTCCATCCCTCCTTTTCTTCCTTCTTTCCTTTGTCTTTTCCTCCATCCCTCCTTTTCTTCCTTCTTTCCTTTCTTTCTTCCCTCCTTTCTTCATCTTCCTTTGTTTCTGTCTTTCCTTTCTCTTTTTCTCCCTCCCTTCCTTTCCTCTCCTTCCTTCCTTCCATCTTTCCTTCTTTTCTTCATTCCTTCCTCTCTTCCGCTCTTCCTTCCTTCCTGCGGCATAGAGAAGTTAAGTAACTTAACCAAGGTCACACATCCCATATATGTCAGAGGTGAGATGTGGAAGTAAGTCTCCCTGACCCTGAGGCTGGTTCTATTTCATGCTGAATGATAGGCCCTTAATTGATGCTTGTTCATTGATCTCTTGCCCACTGTTACATCACTCCTAAGTATATTCTGTAGGATTTTAGCTCAGCTCTCCTTAATTCCAAGTCTAGCACTCGGTCCAGGCACCAGGCTTCCTTCTAACCCTTCCAGCACTGTCCAAATGTGTGTGATTATACCTCAGAAGTCATTCTGCACTTCCTTACTTGTCTCATCATCTTTTGGATGCTTATTATCTCCTGAGTTTGGTTGCTTAAACAAAATAACTCAAACCCACTCAGACGTGCTGCCCACACTCCTCTTGGGACATTCTGGCTTTGGCTGGAGGAGCAAACATGTAGGACATTGTCTTCTGTCCTTTCCCAGTTCATTCCAGTCCCAGCATCTGGGCTTCTTCCACCCAGTGATGCGCTGGCTCCATTCCTTGGGTGCACCCTTGACTTTTCTGATGGCCAAATCCAAAGCCTGAAAATTCAGACCAGGCTCAGGGTGGAGTCTGGGCCTTTCCTCACTCTCGTCCTTGATTCCCATTCTTTAACCCAGCAGAAATCAAAACACATCCCCAGAATGCTCCTTTCAAAGTAATGGCCTCCCTCCCTTAGTCTTGATCACTGAGGTACTGCATAGTCCTACAGAAACTTCAAGTTGAAGAGATTATGGAAGCTAGGTGAGATGTAGTTTTTTGGCGGAGGCAGGAGGTGGATGGGAAATGTGAGTTCACTGCTATGAGGAAATTCCTTCTACCACTGCATCACAGTCCCTCCCTTATCTTACAAAGCCACTGAGGAGTGGCTTGCCCAGTCACCATGTGTCCCAGGCGAGATTTGAACCCGGGTCTCCTTGACTCCAAGGCCAACTATCTAGCCACCAGGATATGTTGTTATTTCTTCTTTGACTCCATCAAAACAAAGCCCCATCCATGACCATTCTCTTCTTTAGTGTGTGGCTCCTGGCATGGTTTGGCAGCCCAAAGACAGCAGATCACAAGCTGTGAAGGTTGAGTCAAGCCCAGTTTAAGTCAACAAACCCTTTGTGTATCAGCATAATCCTTGTTGGGATCTGTCCCCAGAGGCTCAGCAAGAAGAGCTTTGTAGTGTAAGCCCTCATCTTTCAGGCCAGTAATTCATGAAAGCTGATTTCATGAAAACATTCAGAAGTTGCCATCTCCATACACATATGGATTAGCCACACTATTGAACTCAGAGAGCTCCTGCAAGGTTGAAGAAAAGCAAAGTCCATGGGACTAGGATCCCACTACACCCAAGAAAAAATGGAGTAATAGCTCCATGCTTTAGGATTGATAGAGGCAGGGGAAGAAGGAACCCTTCTCCAAATCTGAGAAGTCAAAAGATATTTTTTAATATTCCTTCATTACTTGAAAGCATAAACCCATAAATCCAAATAAACACTTTAATAACCCTCCATCTTGGATGGGAGCCCCATCTTTACTTCCTGCCCAGGCCTGGATCTTGTCACCACTTCCACCACTGTCACCACCATCTGGGGACCATAGGACATGCATCCTGCCGAAGGAGAATTCATATGCAATGAAGTCAGAATCCGTGAGCCCCTGCTATCAATATGGGTACAAGGTTTTCAATAAGCTGATACACACCCAGGAGACGGGCAGGATGATGGAGCTTGGAAACAGTGTCATATGGGAACTGGTTACAAGTGCCAAGGATGTTCCACTCATAAAAGAGAATATTAAAGTGTGAAATGTTGGATGTCTGAGTAAACGAATTTCTATGATCATAAATACGGAGCTGAAAGAAATATCAGAGTCCATATTTTCCAATTTTCAGATTAAAAAAATAGCGCTTAAGGAGAGTAAGTGATTGCCCAAGTCCCCACAGGGTCCTCTGTCTCTAGAGCCAGTGTTGTCTCCTCTGTACCACATTACCACTTTCAAAGGTCAAGACTAGATGGGTCTATGACACTCAGAAGGAATAGCTCAGTATCAATGTGTAGATGTTACAAGGAATCAGATTTTAGTAGAACATAAAGTAAAACTTTCCAACTCTGAGGGAGGTATAAACCTAGAAGAACTGGATGCTTTGAGAGATGGTGGATTCACTGGCAAAAGAGTTACTCAGATAAAGTCTGGATGACCACTCCTTAGGATTATATCACAAGGGATTTACCCATTGGATAAGTTCAAGAAAATGACATCTCAGATCCTTTCTAACTCTAAGAAGCTAGGATTCCAACTGTTACCAAGCATGGCTTCATAAAAGCTGAAGTCTTTGCAAAGATGAATTCAGTACAACATTGTAATCAGACTCAAACCATAGCCTAGACCCTACATTACACAGATTGAGTAGAATAGTCATACCCACTCCCAACATTATCTATCAGCCAGATGATCACATCCTCTTACTCTTGACATATCTGCCACTGCTCAACAGGTGGGTGGACACACAACTGCCTGCCACCCCCATGACCTACCTTGTAATCATGTGCTATAACTATGTCTTCAGAGTTACTGCTACTGCTGCTGCTGGCATCTTGCAGGTGTTAACCAGATGGTCTGCTGGTTGGTTGGCTGCATAGGTACAGTCACCAATCTTTCTAAAGGTAGGCAACCTCTATTCCTATGAGCGATATCCAACTCTCAGTTTGATTTCAACCCATCAGTGTGATGTATGCCATGAAGCAAAAGTCCTTTTATACCCATAGTTGTAAAAATTTAATCTTAGCAATAAAAGCCTATAGGTATAATAATTTTGAAGGTAGAGATATTATGCTATGAGTATTTGCCTCTGTCTATGGATCTGCCAATGTGTGTGTTTATTTCTGTGTACATCCAACTCATTCCCTGAGGGCTCTTGGATCACACAGACCAAGTCTGATTTTAGAGGCTAAAACAAAAGGTTGGTTTCTATTTTGGTTCACAACTACCCAGAAATTTCATTAAGAATTCTCCAAATATACTTAAATCTAGGTTTCCAAAGATATGGGTAATAAACTCTATAGCTCCTATATAAGCACTCAAGGTAACAAACATATATGGATAATATATTTAAATCCAGAAAAAATGCAAAAAAAAAATGTGACTCACAATAGCTCATAAAAGAGATAGAAGACATTCATTGCAATCAGGGTAGCACTTAAGTAAGTCAGTATCAGTCTTCCTTCCCTGGTGGATTCCATGTTTCCCATAGATTCTTAGACTTAACATATGGAGGGTTGAACTCTTGGATGCTGCACTTTACCATCATGATCACCAAAGACAAATATGGAGTTGCTCAACAGGCAACTTCCTTTCTACCAGACTTACATTGTCCTAACAATTCATAGCAATAGCACAATTCAAATCTCCAGCTTCCTCCAATGTCTGGCTTTAGTCCTGTACTAGCATCCTTCCACTGAGACCCCAAGGGTGAGACAGAAAAGACACACTGTACCCTTCCTCATCTCAGTAGTATAATCTCTAGAATCTCAAACTTGGAAATATTCTTCAGGCACCCCTCATTCCAGGCACTGCCCAAGATGTCTCTCTTCTCCTGGGAGGTTAGATGTCAAAATTATATGGCCTAGGAAATTAAGTTTCCCCCCTCCACAGGAGGCTAGGACTCAGAATACTGTCCACAAACTCTATTCTTGGGCTAGGTAGACAAGAACCTATAAGAGAACATGTCTAATTCCTTCACGCTTTATCACTGAGGCAGTAATTACCTGGAAATAGAGGAACAATCTTTGTCATCCTCTGCCCACTGAGCTATAATGAATAGGAAAGGCACAAGGGAAAGAAGTGAAAAGGAAAAGGCATGAACATACTCTATTAAGTGTTTTTGGTAGGGTATCCCAGGGGAGTAATGACTCCTTGGGCAAAAGCCCAAGGCAACCAAATTATCTTGGCATGACTGGCATTATCCCCAGTCATTGGAACCTATCCTGTAGATGGCACTAAGGAGTTACTCCAAATCTACTGGCTCACCTTTGGGCAGCCTCACTTTTTTTTTCCTATAAACGATGTGGTACTAAGTATATCCACACTCTCTTTGGATCAATAATTTAAATCAAAGGCTCATTGACCTACATGTTCACTAAGTTGAAGGCATCAGAGGAATTCCTTTGATCACTCCATACATAATAAAAATACAAATAATCTTCAGCCAAATATTTCATATATCTTTGTTTCTCTTAAGCTTTCCAATTATATCTATTTTCTTTGTGCATGCCTTTTTATGAAATTGTAGGACTTTAAACTGGCAGTGATCTTAGAGAACATTTAATTCAGCACAAGCCTTTGACCCAGAAGGAAGCCCAGGCACTAGAGGTTAAATTACATCACCCAAATCGAAGACATGGACTTGGGGATGACATCTGACCCCCAGCTTCTAAAGTCAACCCAAGGCTCTTTTGAGTCTTGTTTTGCAACATAAGCAATATTTTCTCTTAGGAGGCTACAAATTCTTTTTCTGTTTTTGTCTTTTCTTGTCCAATTTTCCTCCCTCAATTTCTACCATTACTTCTCTTTCTCCATCTCCTTTTCTCTCCTCTCTTCTTTCCTCTCCTTTCCTTTCATTTCTCCTCCCTTCCTTCTTTCCTTCTTCTCTCCCTTTCCTCTCTCCCTTCTTTCCTCCCTCCCTTCTTCCTTCCTTCCTTCCTTTTTTCCTTTCTTTCCTTTGTTCTTTCTTTCTTTCCTTCTATCCTCCCTTCCTTCCCTCCTTCTCTCCTTCCTTCGGTCTCTCTCCTTCCTTGTTCCCCTTTTCTCTCCCTCCCTCCTTTCCTTCCCTCCTTACTTTACTCTTTCCTTCCTTCCCTCCTTCTTTTTTCCATTCTGTCTTCCTTTACTCTCTTCCTTCCTTCATTCTTTCCTTCCTTTTTTCTCATTTCCCTCCCTCCTTCCCTCTTCCCTTTCTTCCTTCTCTCCTTTCTTTCATCACTTCCTGTTTCCTTCCATTCTTTTCTCCCTCCTTCCTTCTTTCCTTCCTTCCCTCTTCCCTTCCCTCTTTCTTTTCTTTGTTTTCATTTCTCCTTCCCTTCCTTCCCTCCCTTCTTTCTCTCCTTCCCTTTCTTCTTTCCCTCCTTCTTTCCCCTTCCTTTTTCACTCTTTTTCTCCTTTCCTTCCCTCTTTCCTTCTATTTCTCCTTCTTCCTTCTTTATATCTCTTCTTCCTTCCTTTCTTCTGTTCCTCTCTCCTTCATCCCTCCTTTCCTTCTTTCCTCCATTCCCTCCCTCACACCTACTTTCTCTATTTTCTTTCTCCCTTCCATCCTTTTTTCTTCTTTCTTTTTCTCTATTTCTCTTGATGTCTCAGTCATTTTGCCTCCTCATTTTTCATCACCTGCCCTCCGTTCCTGTTTCTTAACCAGTAATACATAGAATTTGGCTGTTTCTTTCATTATATTGATCGAACAAGATCAGACTTTTTGATCACTTTCTTAATTTTAAATACTAATAAACAATATACTTCTAAAATGACTAGTAAATTGAGCTGATTTCTACTTTTGTGGATATTAGTCTATTTTTTTCTGATACATGCCTGTCCTTGATTCTTCTTTTTTAAAAAGAGTCTTCCCCAATACACTAGATTCATTTAATCTTGTTGATGGAAGAAACTTAGGGGTCACCAAGTCAAACCATTCCCTTTGAAATTAAGGACTAGAGAAGTTCGACAATTTACAGTTAGAGTCAGGTGCTAAATGCTTCCTCCAACCCTTCCACCTCTGACTCCATCTCTGATCCTAACCCTCCAACTCTAACCCTAACCCAATCTTAAACCAAAATGTGCCTCCCACTCTGCCTAGGACTCTAGCCCTAACCCCAAAGGGGATTTGTTCTGTGAAGTTTAGATTCTGTCAAAGGGCCACACTTGAGGGCCTAGAGGACCACGTTTGGTCTCCAGGCCACCGGTTCTCCACCACTGTCTTAGGGTCTCTCCTACTCTTTTGGCAGTGTCTACTCCCTGTTGATATCTCCCCACCCCTTCCCACCTCTCCTTTGACAGCCAACCTTCCCATACATAATATTCAATCTCCTTTCAGGTTCTATGGGAAAAAGTTGTGTGGGAGAAAGAACAAGAACAGTAAGGGGGCTTTATCCAAAGAAGACCCAGATGGAATGAGGGGGGAAGGGCTTGGGGATCATGCAAAAGGTCAGGGAATGAATTTGGAGAGGAAGAGTTGGAAGGGCTTGAGAAACTGGAAGAGGAAAAGGACTAGAGATGAAGGAGGAAATCAACTTGAGCTTCTAGGAACAGAGAATGAAGCTAGAAAACAGTTGGTAGTGGAGGGCAAAGGATGATTAGAGTGAAAAACCTGGGAAGGAAGAGGAGGAGATAAGAAAGGAGGGGAAGGACTCAGGGAGGAGGAGAAAGAGACAAAGACAAAGACTTTGTCCTCATGAAGGACAAAGTAAGAAGAGACAAGCAGAGGGAACTGAAGCAATAAATGCAGGGTAGGCTAACAGTGTGGTGAGGACAGGGATGCTCAGGAAGTGAAGACACACCTTTAGTCACAGAGGGAAAACCTAGAGCTACCAGAGAGAATGAAGACTGAGGTCACTTCCAACAAGTGTAGAGAGCAATCATGACTTACATAGATTGGGCACTACATGTACTCTGTGTAATCAGGTTAGTGACATCTGGGCTTCAAGTGAAGCCTGGGACAGGGCTATTTACTACTATGCAGCTTGGGCATGTCCATTCATCTCAGTTCCCTGATCTTTTAAAGGAAGGGCATAAACAAAATGACCTGTTACATCTTTGCCATTTCTCAATTGATGATATTAGAATCCTATGACATTCAAGGGTCCTTAGGACCTAGAATTTTAGTCCTACTTACTAGCTGTGTGATCTAGAGCAAGCCATCTCAACTCTCTGAATCTCAGTTTTCATATCTGTAGAAAGAGAATAATGACCACCCAATGGCGTACTCCGATAGTCTTTTCTCAGTCCTCATTCTCCACCCCTGCTCCTCATTTGACATTGCTGGATGTCGTCTCCTGAATCCTCTCTCCTTTCAGGGTGTTTCTAAGACTTCTCTCCAGAAAAAACAGTTCTCCTTCCTCTTGTCTGACCACTCCTTCATCTCTTTGACTGGGTCATCATCAAGCCCTCTAACTATAGATGTATCCAAGGGTCTGTCCTAGGCTCTCTTCTCTCTCTTTATTCTTTTTTTTTTTTTTTGTAACCTCATCAGTTCCCAATGTATCTAATTATTATTTACATGCAGATTATCCTGAGATTTACCTCTCCAGCCCCGGTCTCCCCTGGGGTTTTGGGTTCCCATCACCAATTGCAAACTGGATATTTACAACCGAATGTACAAGTGATATCTTAAACTCAACACATCTAGTCTCTCCCAAAACTCCCACTTTGGTCCAAGACACTACCATCCATCCAGTTACCTCGGTGAAAGGAAGAGAGAGAGAGAGAGAGAGAGAGAGAGAGAGAGAGAGAGAGAGAGAGAGAGGAAGGAAGGAAGGAAGGAAGGAAGGAAGGAAGGAAGGAAGGAAGGAAGGAAGGAAGGAAGGAAGGAAGGAAGGAAGGAAGGAAGGAAGGAAGGAAGGAAGGAAGGAAGAATAGGTGTTTCATAGTACATCCCAAGAATCCCAGAATTTCCATGGTCATGTGGCAGTCAGATGGAGGCAGCCTGCCCTTGAACATTCAGCCTTTCAGAAGCCCCGTGCTTAAGATGATGCATCCAGACAATTTCTTCTTCATTAGCTTGCTCATGTCTTATGCAATTAGGGGACCCAAAGGGGTCTGGAGACCAAGAAAAGGATAGCAAAAGGAGCGTTCAAATATGTCTTCTCAGGTTGTCTTTCTTCAATTTTCTCTTCTCACCCCTCCCCACCTCATAACCACTTTTTGGTCTCCCCAAGCTCTGCTTCTTCTTCTGGACTGACTCCAAGAACTTTGGAATCACAAATCAGCAGAGCTATTTCTAGAGGAACGGTTCTAACTAATGCCAATAGTTCATTTGAATGTCAAAAGTTAAGGCTGCCTGGCTTAATTCTCATTCAGTTTCAGCAGAAGAAAAGGTTGCCTTTTCCTCCCAGAGCCTACATCCTTTTCTCTGGAAAAGACTGGGTGGCAAGGCAGGTCCTTGTTTGGTTTATTTTAAATTCATTAGTTAATGTTTTATTAGGATTCTCTGAGACAGAGTGGACCTTACTCTCATCTGAATAAATGTTTTCTCTGCTATAACATCCCTGACAAAATGTCATCCAGTTTCCACTTAAATTCCTCCAGAGATAGGAAACTCATGTGCCTACCAAGGAAACCATTGCATTTAGAGATGTCTGTTTTGCTGTGAATAAGATTTTCCTTATATAAGGCAAAATTTATCTTCTTCCAGCAGGTTTCTCCCCCCATCCCCAGACACTCTCTCTCTTCTCCACTTTTTTTTACCTCCTATCCCAATTCTAGTGTCTTGTCTGTACTTTGTTGTTGACAGTTCTGAAGTTTTTAACAGGTGGCATTTCCTTTTCCACTGGCCAAAACGTAGAAAGGACCAGGACTCTTGGACTCTGACTGTGCCCTTGTCTTCCATCCTCAGGAGAGATACCCCAGAAATCCAGACCATGGGGTACCAGCTTGTCTCAGAGTGGATGCCCAGTGGCCCTGCACCTTCCTCCCTGAGTTGGCTTTTTGTTGTCTTTGTGGGAAGACTCAAACACAAAGTGAAAAAACATGGGGGTCCCTCAGGAATTCCAAGATAACCCGATAGCAAGAAGGCAATTGAGTGGGAATGAAAGGAAGTGAGCAGAGTTGAAGAAGGAAGCTGAGCTCACTTGCCAACACTCCCAGATGTACTGAAGGCAGCCAGGTGCCAACTCAGCCAGCTGGCTTCCTCAGAGGTAGTTGGACTGTCCTTCCTTCCCCTCTGCCTCTCTACTCCATCCTCTCCCCTCAGGTATTCTCAGGTGTTGTAATGATCCAAATTTCCCAGAGATACTGCAGAAATAAGTGACTTGGGCTTTGTTCCCCACCACATACCCCCAAATATGGTGAAGATCAGTGGGCATGCTGAGGAAGCACAATCAAGAGGGAGAAATCAAAACATAAACAAAGGCAAATCAAAGGCCAAAACAACAAAAGGACTGTGGAATTTCAAGCCATGGGGTCTGAGGTCAAATATTCAACCTAATATTCATTATTTGTGTGACCTTGGGCAAGTAAACACACTTCTCTGTGCCTCTACTTGCTCATGGCACTAGATGACCTCTTGGGTTCCTTCCCAATCCACTGAGTAATCCTGCTAACACCTGTAGCTGTCATCTCGATGTCAAGTTATAGTTTGCAAGGTACTTTATAGATCTCAACTTTGTGACCCTTACACCAGCCCTATGAGGCTAAAGGTCCACACTGGATAAAGTTCACTGATGAACTTAAGTGGGTCCAAAGGAAGGCCACCATGATTGTGAAAAGTCCTGGAGTCCATGCAACATAAGGAGCTATATTCTAACAGCTGTATTCTAACACGGTAGGGACTACCTTGTGGAAGGGAGACTAGTCTAACAGGGGACTGGCCACGAGGAGCTAAGTCCTTCAGACACTCAGTGTTCTGTGCCTGCTGCCAACCCACATGGACTGCTTCCAGAAATGCCCAATGACCTGGAATGCCAGGCAACCTGTCTCCATTTCAAAGCATGTCCGGGTGTTCAAAGACTGTTTGATTTACTGCATAATGGAGAAGAGTACTTTAATTGTCGCAGAGTTAAAACTCAGTAGGCATATGGAGTGGCCCAAGATCCTCAAGGAATCAAGGAGGAGCTTAAATACTGAGGGATTGGGTGACATACAAGCAAGGACATTTCCCCTGTTGTTTCACAATTATCACCTCTTTCATTCATTGAATTCCATTCAAGTACTATGGCTCCTGCTCTCCTTATGAAGATCTAAATCTGTTGATGTGGCAATCCTCTCTCTCTCCTACTTCACCTTCTATTGCCATGTACCTCAGTCCTGCTCTTCTACAATCCACATTGTTCTCTGCCCTTCCATCCCACTAAAGCCCCTTCTCCATTGGGAATACCCACCCCACCCACCCTCTGCCTTGACCCTGACTTTCTTGCTAGCATTTCTTCCATCTTCTTACTCTCCCAGGAACTTGACCCTTTCCAGAAGACACTGCACCCAGGATGGATCACCCTCCTTGGTGCTCCATGTGCCTTCCCTCAGGCCCTTTGAGGTCTTACTCTTTACTCCTTCCTCTCACTTCCTGACTTCCCTCTTGCTATAATAGCACCTGCTTCCCAGGGTTGGAGTGAGGATAAAATGATGTCATATTTCTAAAGGTCTTTGCAAGTCTTACGACATCCTAGAAACGGTACCATGACTCAGGAGCTCTTCCTTCTTAGAGGGTCACTCCATTCTTCCTTTCCCTGATTCAAAAGCTTGTCTATGAGTCATCCACTGAGCTCCAGGCCATCTTCCTTCCTTTCTGAAGGAGTTGAGGGCTTCCATCCTCCTCTTTATTCTAGCTGCTACTGTTATGGTCAAAGACATCTCTATTGGTGGCAACATTCCTCAAAGCCCCTGAACTTCTTGCTGATCATCTTTCTACACTCCATCAGCTTCCATCTTCCTCCACTTCAGCCACAGACTGAGTGACACAATGGTGTCATTGGCCAGTTACCTCTCATATCTTTTAGCCTCAGTTTCCTCATCTGTAAAATGGTGTATAATAATAGAACCTAGCTCATAATATGGGACATTTCTGATTCCTCTCAGCTCCTTAGGGCTCAAGGTTCAGTACTTGAAGCAGCAACTGTCCACCTACTTGCTTCCATGTCCTTTCTGGCTAATGAAATCTTCACAGAATTGACTGCCATGAAAACAGGATTTTTTGATGATCGTTCTCTTGTTAAGGAAAAATAAAATCTAAATTTTAGAGTTAGAGAAGTTAGTGAATTATAAAGCAGTAACCAAAAAAATGGAAGAACAAAGTCTTCTTAGAGGCACAGCTTAAAATCACCTGCTTTATCCTCTTTCAGGCCTTTCAGGTGGTCACTTGGTTGGGAGCATTGGAGAGAGGCACCAAATTTTCTTACTCATTTCAATTTGATTCAGTTCAGTTCAACAAACAACTGAAGACTTACTGATTTTTAAAACCACTTAGGGGAGCTGCCACCAGAGGGCAGGTTTCCAAGCTTCCTCTTAGCCCTGATGTCTTAATAGTTTCCCTCTCACTGACTGAAATTTCACTAATTGGAGATTAATTTGGCTTAGTACCCTTTTTAAACTCAGTAAATAATTCTGGAGCTAGAGGACTGTGGGATTGTCTGATAGTCATTCACAAGTTAATGTGCATTTGTTTAATTAGAGGACTCTCTTCCCAAGGAGTCCTACAAATCAATGATTTTTTTCCCCAGGGTTACATAGTAAGTAGCTTAAGGATGATTTGAACCCTGGTCCTATAATTCTACCTTATTATGAACCCACATAACAAAGAGCATAGCCTCTGAAGGCCAGGTCACATCTGGACAGCGATTGAATGGGAAAGCACAGTGATTGGAAGGCCAATATTATGGGTGACAAATGAGGCCTACTTGTAATGGGCTCCTCTTGTCTCAGAGCACAGAAAAAAAGACGTGGTCAGGATCCCCAAAGTCATCTAGGTCAATACTCTCATTTTACAAAGCAAGAAGCCAAAGAGGTTAAGTGACCTATCCAAGGCAACACAACAGCAGGTTTCCAAAGGTCCTCCATACCATTTACAGTACAAAATAAAATCTACATTCCTGGGCTTGGCATTCAAGGCTCTGCCTTGCCTTATCCACAAGCTCCCTTTCCAGATTATACTTCTTCCTACTCCCTTTGATTCAACCTGGCTGGGCTTCAGAAAAATTGGAATATTTACCATCCCTGATCATCCTTCTCAATTTCCTACCTCAGTTTCCTTCCTCAGCCTTGTACAAGTTGAGCCTTCTTTTCAGAATGACCTTCCTCAGCATCTGTTACTGATGTCAGCATGAGTACTGAGGTTTGGTAGAGAAACCATCAAATACGAGACACCCATATAGGAGAGGATCCTGGACATAAGGGCATCTCTAGTATTTCTGGCATCTCTAGAGCCGCAATCCTGACCCTGCTCAAACAGACCTCTCTGCAGCCTGATTCTTTCTTCCATTTTTGTTTCCCAGATCTTCACTATCATATGCTCTGATTTAGTGTCTTTCCCTTACTTCTCCATCCACATCCAAGAGAAGTCCAGTTCTCAAGAAGACTCAGCTCCACTTTGAGCATCTAATGCCATGCTATTTTCCAATACCCACCATGGAAACAATACTGAATGTAGAGTTAGGGGACCGGGGTTAGGATCTTGCCTCTGTTCCTTCCCATATAACTTTGGACCAATCAATCATTTCCTCTGGTTCTTAATATACTCATCTATAAAATAAAGGCTTCTACCTGAATAACCCCCAAGTCCCATTCCAAAGTCATTGTTGCATTAAGAGTTTTACCATCAGAAGTGGATAGGGTTCTTAATGGAAATGATACTAACAAAGACCCATTACAATCAGCTTTGCCTCAGCCCTCAAGGACCATGAGGATTTTCCATCTGACTTCCCTGTATGTGTTGTCTCTGTGAGCATTCACCAAAGAATGGGCATCTCACAGTCTGAGCAGGTTCTTGTTGGTCATTGCAGGTATGATATGGAGAATTCCAGGATATGACCACATTGGGGGACCCTGGAAGTTGGGTTCAATCCAACCCAATTGGCCAAATACATTTACATCTCTGCTACAGGCCAGGCATCATACTACGTTTTGGAGCTACAAAGGCAAAAATGAAACAACCTCTTCTGTCAAGAAGCAAGCCTTCCACTGGAGGGACATCACATGCATGAAAGAGATACGAGGTCATACAAACAAACTTAGGGGCATGAGGAAGGGTTTGGTGCAGTGGAGACACCAGAGCTGGCTTGGTAGGAAGCTGGAATTCTGGGAGGGGTTGAGAAGAGGGTATGCACTCCAGGTCTGGTGGTCCATCTGAGTCTGTGGGGAGCAATGAGCGGGGATTTTGCTTGGATTTTAGAGAACGGGAGAAGGGCAGAATATGAAGTGAGACTTGTGAGGAGGCTGGGTGCCAGGTTGTGGCAGAATTTACATGCCATGCTGAGGATGCCAGGTTTCATCCCCGAGGCCATAGGAAGCCACTTGAAGTTTTGGAGGAAGAGAGATGTGAAGTGAAATAAATAGAAGCAGAAAAACCAAATCAGCAATAGTTATATCCAAGGAAAGAGGAATGACATCAACAAAACTGGATTCTTTGTAGTTTTGATGACCAGGCTTGGTCCTGAGGAGAGGGTGGAGAAATGCATGGCTAGCCCTCTGTGAGAGAGGGGGGCAGTTTCAGCCAGGAGACATACATAGCATACACTGTCCCTTTGTAGACAGACTAATCCTTCTGGGTCTCTTTCTCATTCTTTGTGAGAGAGGAAATGGCTCCCTTGGGGAGGGGGTCCATGGATATGCACATATATGTATATATATAGGCACTTATACATATACATATAAATGGAAATGAGGTTATAGAAAACAAAAGACTATCATCATGCAAATAGTAAGAATAAAGTATTTTACAAGGATGTCCCCCCTTTACACCAAGTCTAAGCTGACCTCTTTCTGACTTCCCCATACTATCCCTAGTTCCAGTCCTGTCTTCCCCCTGGCAGCCTTTCACAAACTGGAAGTCCCATCTCTGGTCTGACCTGCCCCTCTCTCCTCCCTGGGCCCTTGAGGAGCTCACTAAGGAGGCAGAAATGAAGAAGGCTAAGGAACACTGAAATACATTGACAAGGCTAAGTACATGGGAGGTTCCTATCAGAACTACTGTGCAGGACAGTTGCGACGGAGCCGGACAATGTGACTTCTGAGTTTGGCTCTGCTCCTTAGCGCTTGGGTGACCTTGGGTGAATCCCTTCCTCTCTCAATCTTGGGGTTTGGACCTCTCCAATGAAAGGGTTGGACAAGATGATTTCCAGCTCTGGCATGACGACTGTCCATGTTGTTACCCAGTCTTGCAATTGTTGGAGATGTTGGAAACAAGGCTTTGGAGAGAGATCATGGCTTATATCCTCAGCTCAGCCCTGATCCTCTCATATGGGAAAGGGACAGAACTAGCAGAAATGGGTAGATTTGTAGCATAATCTTAGACCTGATGTCAGAAACAAGTTCAGAATGACCAGCAATGCCCCAGAATGGAGTACATGACCTTGGGAGGCATAAGGCTCTGCATATCTGGAGGTCTTCAACTAAAGGCTGACTCGATGACCCCTCCTCATCAGATAAATTGTAATAGGAACTATTTATTTTTGACTCTAAAATGTCTCCCAGGGCCCTCTCAACACTGAGATTCTGAGACCTTGTATTTGATTAAGCTAAAACCCATTCATTGTTAAACTACCTCCCTCCTCAGGGCCATCTATAAAAAGGAATGGGTTGGATCAGATGATCTTTGAACCCTCTTGATCTCTGACTCATTAGTACCTGCCCAGACTGGTGCATCACCTTTGTTACCCAGGTAGGACAAAATTATTAAAAAAACAAAAACAAAAACAAAAACCCTTTCTCCAGTGAACTAGGATTGGCTCTTTACATAAAGCTCCAGTGGCTGCTTCCTCCTCTCACCCACCCCACTGGTTATTTATTTCCTCAGCTGTAATACTGCAAACCCATCTCCTGATCAAAAAGATCTGCCATCATTATCCCAGGAACAAATGAACTGTGAAAGCTTTCTGGACAAAGTTATATTTACCACAACAAAAGAAAAAGAGAGAAAAAAACAAAACCGAAACCTGGCCCACGATTTCCCACAACAAAAGGAACACAAGCAATTAGCCTCACAGCAAAGTGCTCCCAGATGAAATTCTGGAAATTGAAAAAAATAAATAAAACAAATGAGCATTGGAGTTGGGATAGTCTTTCTTTAAGGAAAAAAAAAGCTAATTGGAAGTTTGCTTCTTGAATTGCTTCTTATTAAGACATACATCTATACCAGCATCATTTTTGGGTCCTTTCCCATTTTCCTCCAACCTGACACATCTGTAGTGTGGTCCCATGGCAATACTTTTATGTCAGTAGTGGATGGGAGAGCAGAAGAGGATGAGAGGTAGAAGCTTTTGAAAATTAGACCTGTGAACCTATTCACTGTAGATCAAATTGGCATTCTTCTTAGTGTAAAATAGGCACAGGAAGCTACAGGGGCTGTCAGAGTCCCAGTCAATGTGTTAAGCATCATTCTCTTGTTTCAGTTTGCTGCCTGGTACTTAAGGGGTCCATCATCTGGGCTGGGGAGGAATTGAGAGGAAGAGAGGAAGAATGCCGGGTGTAGGGGTAGGGGAAGAAGGCAGGGCTAGGCAAGCTGTGGTTTGGAATTGGAAAGGTTTGCCTTGGTCAACAACTAGTGTATCTCATTAAAATACAATTTAGAGCAGAAACTCTGTGTTCCTCACTCAACTCTTCCCCACCCAGCCACCCACCCTCCCTAATTGGAGGTTCATGGTGTTGTTATACTGCCTTTGTTTGGACCACATCCTGTTCACTTTCAGCATCTCTAATGGGAAACAATATCTTCTGGGATCTTCAGTAGTTTGGAAACAGGAAAAGCATTAGAGGTAATGGCATAAACAGGGAGAAAGGAAGTGCCCGCTTTGAAGAAGGCAAACAAGTAACCTCCCGTTGCCCATTTCTGAGCTTCTGCAGTGGGTTGGGGGTTGTCACCAAATAGACACTTTGCCTCAAGGGCATTCCCAAAGCCCAACAGCTATGATTGAAGAAGTAAAACACAAGGGACCTCTGGCAGCACCTAGCCCAACCCCTTCCATCACTGTGGCTACACAGAAGGAGACTGAGGCCCAAAGGTAGGAAGTGGCTTACCAAAGTCATGGCTCATCAGTCATGAGATCATAGACTGAGAGCTAGAAGACACCTTGCCAATGATCAAGTTCATCATTTTACAGATAAGAAAAATGAGGCCCAGAGTAAATTGACCAGAGCAATATCGCTAATCAACGACAGAGGCAGGATTGGAGTCTAGCTCTACTGGCTCTTGGTCTGATACTTTTCCCACCATCTAATCCCGATGTTTCTCAGATAGCTGTAATTAGTGTGGATTCTACTAATATTCAGATTTTATTCACGACTGATTTCTAGTCTTGGGGTTGTCTTGCAGTTCCAAAAATGTTCTTCCACCCTTTCCCGTATGTGGATTCTTATTCCTGGTCTCCCTCAGAGGGTATGTTACCTTGAAAATACAGGGGTGGCCACATCAAGCCCATTCTCAACTAACTGCCTCTGCCCTCCAGGAGCAAATACAAAACCCCCTGTATGGTGTTCAAAGCCTCATAACCTGCCCCCTCCTGAAATTTTCCATTCTTATCTCTTACTCCTCTGTCCACACCTACACCACTAACCAGCGATCGACTCTTAGCTGCTCCATCTCCCCCTGACACTGAGCATTTGCTCTGATTCCATCCTTTCCCCCATGCCTAGAATGTTCTCCCTCCTCATCCCTACCTCCTCTGGCTGCTACCAAGGCCCAGATCAAATCTTCACTTGTACAAGAAGTCTATCCCAACCCTTCTTAATCCTAGCCCCTTGGCTCTGTGCTTATCACCAGTTTGTCCTGGACATATCCTATTCTTACAAAGCTGTTTGTTGTCTCCTCCCATTAGGCTGTGACCACCTTGAGGGCAGCTATCTCTTCCCTTTTTGTGCAGTTCCAGTGCTTATTACAACACCTGGCACAGAGTAAGAGCAGCTAGGTGGCACAGTGGATAGAGTACCTACCCAGGCATCAAGAGGACTGGAGTCATATCTGCCCTCTGAGGCTTACTAGATGTGGAAGTCCCTTAACTTCCCTTGGGAAGTCCCTTAACTTCTGTCTGCTTCAGTTCCTTCATCTGTAAAATGAGGATAACCATTGCATCTACCTCTCAGGGTTGTTGGGATGACCAAATGAGATAATGTTTGCAAAGTTTTTGTTTGTACCTTGCACATAGTACTATATAAATGTCTACTATTATTAGTATTATTAATGATGATTATAAATAAATGTTGACTTGACTTTAAAGTTAACCTTTGGCACAGAAGGCAAATCTCATTCTTTTAAGGTCAGGCCCAGTAGCTAAGTTCCTGGAATAGAATAGTGCTTTATGGGATGCTAGATACATCACATGATGATTTAAAGATGAGCTAAGAGATCCAGGAGGCCATGAAGACAGGATGTATTAGTGAGCAGATACCAAGTAGCACCCATCTAGAGTGGAAGTCTCTCTCTCTCTCTCTCTCTTTCTCTCTCTCTCTCTCTTTCTCTCTCTCTCTCTCTCTCTCTCTCTCTCTCTCTCTCTCTCTCTCTCTCTCTCTCTCACACACACACACACACACACACACACACACACACATACACACCCCCCATAACAACAATGGCAATGTCCAAAGGCAAGAGGGATAAGAGGAATGATGGAAACTGGAAAAGTGGAATTTGAGAAGCAGAAAAGTAGATCTGAGTATTGGGCAAATAACCCCTTGGGGCCTTTCTTTTCCAGGGACCTGGGGCAACTATGTTCCTGTTGCCTTTTAAAGACACTGACTTGCTGGGATTCCAGAGCCAGATCTGTCCAAGGACACATGCTGGGCCAGACTGAGAGCAGATGGGGTCACTTGGGTAGCAGGATGGCAAGGGGCCACTCCAATGATGATTCATTATTTACAAGGCCATTAGTGATTCCAAGTGAGACTCTGGGGCCCCTTTAAATGGGGAGTCCCCCACCTAGTTGGGTCTTTTGCTTTGGCATGGTCAGTCACATTGGAAGGGTTGGAGCCAGGGCCTGGGCCCAAACTGTCCTGCTCTCCATCCGGAATTCACTTCTCTAAATCATCAACTAATTAGACTGTGCCAGTTTTGGGCACATGGCATCCGGTCCCTTTGATGTGTAATTTTTGGTTTTCTTGCCTCTTGTTCCTCCTTTATGTTTCTGTCCCCTTTTTGTGCCACATTCAATGTTTCCCTTTTAACTTTCTTTAGGCAATAAGTGTGTTATCAAACAACCACCCATGAGGAACCTACTATGTGCCATTTTGTTCAGGTGTGAAGGAAGAAATTGGACTGGATGATCTGTAAGGTCCCCTCTACCTCTAAAACCTAAGAGAATCAGATGCAAGGAACCAGTCAACCAACATGCTTTTATTAAGAGCCTCCACGCCCTCATCATAATCCAGGCTCTGGGTTGGGGTCTGGGGATATGAAGCCAAAGCAAGGCCTGACCTCCAGGAGCTGAGATTTTGATAGAAGGGGAAGGATATAACCTGCTCACAATCAGCTGATCTATCCACACCATTTATTAAGCTCCTACTATGCATTGTTCACAATCAGCTGATCCATCCATACCATTTATTAAGCTCCTACTATGCACTTGTCTTCTCTTTGGTCTCCTTCATTTTAGACCTCTTCACAAACGAAGGACAACCAACACCCAACTAGGCATTGACAGCTGGCTCTGGGATAAAACCACCCAAGGAAAACATCCTTGCTCTCACGAAGGTTCCTCTTAAAAGGAGTTGCAATGGAAGTCCAGACAATTGAGAACCCAGAGCAGACTTATTTGAGCTGTGCCCAAGACTGTGGGGAGACCTGGAGACTTCAGTTATTTGAACTTTCTTTTCTCCAAGAACTTGAATTGTGTCCATTCTGGGCTAGCTTGGGTTAGAGGATATCTGGGCCTTTTTAAAAGGGTGAGATGCATGTGAATTGTCTCTTATCTGTAACATGGCCCAGGGGGCTTTGTCTGAGTTTGTCAGTGTTTATCAACAAACAAAGAAAAGCTCATTAGGAAGCCTGCAGGGATTATTCCTTTATGGATTTTTTGAACTTAAAGGGCCAATTTATAAACACAGGCCAGGAAGTGGACTAGAGCAGTTAGGAACCAACTGGGTAATCACGGAGTAAGAGAAGCCAGTAAATCACTAGGCCCCTAAACAAATTTGGAGAAGAAGAAGGAAGTGGGATGTGTCCTGTTTAAAAGGAAGGTTGGGGAAGGTTCAGTTTATGTCACATAAAAAAGGTCAATCAACCTCAGTCAAGCTGTCCTGACCACTGAGACAAGACAGTCTTCCCTTGGAAGGGCTTCTCATGGGGGCCACAGGGAGAAGGGGTGCAGGCAGGAGGACAGTGACCAATAGGAAGAAGTCTCTTGAAATGATGCTTGGGAGGGGACATAGTGGTGGAGAGCGTGGATATGGTGAAGAGATAGCAAGATGAGGGTGAATCAAACTAAGGTGGAAAAGCTAGGCCAAGCTACCCTGGAGATCCAATCACTCCATTATATGGTTCAGTCAGCCCAGTCCTGTTGTCCTATGGAGTACTGCCATGAGCCCTAGAGAGAAAGTGGTTCTTGGCTAAACATGTTTTCAGTTTTCCACCTTCAGACTCAAAGCTGGGTAGATATTACAAAAATCTGGTTCAAGTGCTACTACAAAATTTAGTAATTAAAAATATTAGTTAATTAAAATGCTAACTCAAAAAACTAATTATTTATGATGCATGACCATGAACAAGTCACCACCTCTCTGAGACTCAGTTTCCTCATCTGTAAATTGAGAATAGTACCTGTAGAGCCTACTTCACAGAGTTGTTTTTAGGAATAATATATAAATATTGAATTCATAATTAATTATATATAAAATACTTGTAAATTTTAAAGGGTAATAGAAATGACAGCTATCACCACCACCACCACCACCACTACCACCATCATTGTCATCATCATCACCTACCCATCAAGAACTGGGGTAGCACTCATGCCTACACATGTAAAAATATTAAGTTCAACAGTAAAGAAAAAGTTATTTTGTCTCCAACACCAAGTAAGTCATTTCTTCTTTCTTTCTCTTTCCTCTCCCTCTCTTTCCTTCCTTTCCTTCTTTCCATCCCCCTCTCTTTACATTTGTTGCAAACATTAATACAAACATTATTTAAGCATGTTCTATGTGCCAAGCATTGTGCTAAGCACTGGGGACAAAGAAATGAAAAACAAAAACAAATGTGGTTCCAGTCCTCAAGGAGTTCACACTCGAATGGGGGAATCAGGGAGAAGGGGTCCAAGCAGGCAAAATAGCGGTGGATAGGAGGAAGTCTCTGGAAATGACAGTTGGGAGGAGTCGTGTATGAATGGGTGGCATACAGTGGAGAAGAAAAATTAGGAGCATGCAAAACACATGGAAACTAGGAGACTGGAGGGGTCAGCATAGAGGAGAAAAAGGTCATAGTAACTGGGAGGGGGTTGAGGGATGAGGAGGGAGCTCCTGCAGAAGGTGGTACTGGTGCAAACTTGGCACAAAGAGCATAAGGAATCCTTGAATTGATTTCCTGCTCTTATCAGAGTCATACTACGGAACTTGGAATGGTTTTACAGACATAGAGAAATGAAAACCATAAATTAATTGTCCAAAGTGGCATTCAAACTCAGATCTCTCTTGCCTCCAAGACTAGTCCTCTGCTACTGCCTTGCCACTGCATGGGTCTCCTTGGGTAACAAAATGGAGCCAGCCCCAAAGATGGAGCTGGGAGCAACCTAAAACTGGACATTTATCATACATGCTTCATTCACTCAACCCTCCCCATTCAATACATGCCTCCTATGCTCAGGGCTGGGGTGAAAATGAAAGAGTCTCTGCAGTCATGGAGCTTAGGTACTTCCCAAACTACAGATTTTTCTTCATATCCTGTTTCTTTTACAGGGGAGCTTAACTTCTACTGCAGTGGGATGATACTTGCAAAGGTGGGGTGAAAACCAGTAAGACGATGTATATTTGCATGACCACTCAAATTAGAACAAAGCATTGCAACCCCAATGAGGAACGTTCTCCACATGGAGCTATGGTGGCTGTACAGACACAGTGATGACCCTGGAAGGAGAATTTCAGGGTCTCTTCACTTTTAGAGTTTCTTTGACTAAAGACTTCTATCTTTATTCGAAATGCAACAACCTAACCCTGACCACCCATCCCTAGCCACCACCTTCAGAAAAGTCATCCATGAAACTGATTTCAGTCACCCAGTGGTAAAAGGATCTCAGAGATTTGGATCAGGGGTGAGGAAAGACTTTTAGAAATGTCTGTCTCTGGAAGGATGGTGTAAAGGAAAGGGCACCATGGCAGAAAGAAGGCTGCCTTCAGGCTACTGGCCCTCAAGGAATCCAGATATCCCCCCTCCATATAGGTCCAACCACAACCCCCATCTCCTTCCCTCATTCTTTCATCCCACCTAGACCACTCCCAAGACTGCTCTGGATCATTGTCCAGCCTTATGCTCAGTTATAAACACAGCCTTTGTCCCATGCCAGGCCCCAAGATGGCTGAGACAGTAATCCACTAGGTGATGAGTCAGTACCTAGACTTGAGGTTCCAGAGCACCCCAAACAAATCTCTCATTGCTTTCAATTCAGGCCAGTTACATCTAATCAAAATACCATATGAGCCTCAGGTTCTGGTCTCATGAGATCCACTGAGAAAGAAAGCAAATTCATCACAAGATGTGGACCTGTGTAAGTCCTGATCTCACTGCCAGGCTGGGCTCCTTCACCAAACTGAAGTCACAGCTGGGTAAACCCTGGCGGCTCTCCCGAGGATCAACCATTAAGCCCAGCATCTCTACAGAGCCTTGCCAAATAGCCCCAGGATAAGGCTCCCTGTAGCAGAGAAAGGCATGGAAAGGAAGTGAATAAGTCTATTCTGACCTAGGGCAACCCAGCTCCCCCCCAGGGTGAGCTTCCAAGCCCTAAGTAGGGAATGCCAGTTGTAATTAGCCCTGATCAGAGCCAGAAGCACCCAGGGCTGGTGCAAACAGGTTTTAGAGGACCAGCTGCCCCATCCTGAGTAAGTTCCTAAGATATTTTTTTTCTAAAGAGGTTTGACTATTCTAAATAAATTCCCAATCGAAATGGGAAAGGGAGAGGCTTAATTTAAACAGTTTTAAGCCCACAGGACCTAGTAAAGTTTGGGGTTATCTGAGTTTCCTCCAAAGGAAAGAGTCTAATAAGTTGAGGTTGTCAGTTCTCATCAGGTTCTATCTTTAATTTCTCCCAGCAAGCTTAAGGGGTGGAGGGAAGAGAGAGAGAGAGAGAGAGAGAGAGAGAGAGAGAGAGAGAGAGAGAGAGAGAGAGAGAGAGAGAGAGAGAGAGAGAGAGAGAGAGAAGGTGAGGATGCAATTGTCTAACTTAAGGGGTAGGAACAACTTGCACACCCATGGGGTGGGGATGGGTGTGAGGAATTAATTATTTTTTATCATTGCTGTTAAATACCACGCCCTCTCCCTTTGCACAGCCCTCCCTCACTTAAATCCAATTCACTTTTGTGTCCTGGCATCACCTCCCTGATGTCATGGTCCTCTTCCAGAACAACAGCAACAAAAAAAAATAACCACAAGAAATACCCCCCAGGCCCCAGCCTTCTGCTCTTGTCACTGGATACACCAGTCTGCTAATAAAAGGGCACATCTCAAAGCTATTTTCAGTGAGTTTCCAGATGAGTTCACAAACCAACATTTTACACAATTTTTAAAAAGTCATTTTATCTACTTGCTCACTGAAATAAAAAAGAATTCCAAGAGCATTGGAAGGCTCCTGAAGCACTGCACATGTATCATCTCACTTGCTAACAGGGCAGTATCTTGGGAACTATGGGAAAAGAGAAGGAGACACCACTGAGGAAGTCAGTGCCGGCACCAAGAGATAAGCAGGCAGCAGTGCAAGGTCTGTGATGCCCTTTGCAGACAGAAATCATCTCTTTTGGTACCTGGTATCCTAAGATGTGGAAGGTCACTAGACTCTCTAGTCCAAACTTCTCACTCTACAGGTGAGGAAATGGAGGTCTAGGGGGTTCTAAGATCATAGACAGAGCCCAAAGGGAAATTGAATGTCAGTCCCACATCTTCATTTTACATATGAAGAAACTAACATCCAGTGACTCACGCAAGATCACCTAGTAGGAAGCAACAAAGCACACATTCAAATGCAGGGTATCAGTTTCCAAATATAGTACTCTTGTCAGACAACAACCTTAGAACTTGTTGCTGTTATTATGCTTATTTTACAGATGAGGAAACTGACGCTCTATTTGTACATCACATTAGTGCCAAAGGCAGGATTTGAACTTGGGTGGGTAGGAACAGAGACTTACTAAGTGCCAGGTACTATACTACATGCATTTTGAATATCTCATGTAGGGCTCACTAAACTTCAATCCCTATGTTCTTTCCACTACATGAAGTTGTGTTTTGGAACCATTAGGAACAGCCAAGTTCCAGGGGGTGTGAAGGAGGCTGGACTTTGAAGGCTGTACCTACTGGGAACATATAAAGACAATGACATGCT
This sequence comes from Bettongia penicillata ogilbyi, assembly GCA_023548195.1. Lineage (NCBI taxonomy): Eukaryota > Metazoa > Chordata > Mammalia > Diprotodontia > Potoroidae > Bettongia > Bettongia penicillata. Next base: position 7,776,019 of record JAJHZJ010000134.1, on the reverse strand, counting down.
TGGAAAACCAAAAAAAAATGCTTTCATCTACACAACTCCAACAGCAAATCGAACAATAAATGGCACTTTAAGGTTTACAAGCAACACTCCTCATGTATATGCTCTCACCTGATCCTATTAACTAGTCTGAGGTGGGTCCTCCAGGGCACGATCTACCTGCCCCTGTTCTCTCAATCCTGTCCCTTTCAACCCCACTCCTTATGTTCCAGTCCAACACTGAGCATCCCTTCCATTGTACCCTTTGGAAACAAACCCGCTTCATCCTGGACCTCCATCATGTCTTTTGACCTGGCTTTTCTCTAACCACACTAACTATCCTCTCCAGCACTGGTTATACCTTCCCTCAACACCACCTCCACTGCCTTTACATTGGTCTTGGATGGGGAGGATGCACTCCTTTCTCAAGGAGTACAGTACCTGACTCACCATCTTCCTCTCCTCCCCAAACCCTGCCCTTAGATGATAGGACTTTTTCAGTGATCTCATCCCTCACTCTACCTCAGCCACACGGAGGGATGGTCATACACTGGATCTCACCATTATTCATTCCCCTGCTTAAAAATTCTGATGTTCCCCTTGGCGAAAACTACCACCATTCTGGCTCTCTCTGCTTTATTCCTCTACCTGCACTTTACTCTAACTCAGTCCTCTCCCGGAGGCAGCTGGAAGCCTGGAAGTTATGAGTTCAGATCCAGCTTCAGCCACTTATTAATTGTGTAACCCTGAGCAAGTAACTCAACCTCTGCTTACCTCACTTTCCTCAACTTTGAAATGGGGGTAATAATGACAGATACCTCATAGGGTTTTGTGAGTATCAAATGAGATAATGTTTGCAAAGAACTTAGCACAGCACCTAGAACATTGTAGTTGCTATATAAATGTGTGTTCCCTGCTCCATCTACCCTCTCCTTTCCTTTTACTGCTTCTTGTTTCAGGATGTTATCTTCCTTCTCTGACCTCAACCCAGTAGTGAGTCATCTCTCATCTCTGTAGAATCTCAACTCCTGAATCGCTTGCCCTCTTCTCTATTGACCGCTCTTCCCTCGCCAGTCTGCAGCTCCCTCTGTGCCCACCTTGCAGGTAGAGACATTATACATTCATGCTATCTGCCCTCGACGGGGTACTCAGTTGTCCAACTGACTGCAGCAAGTCAGTCCTTTTATTTCCCCTGAATTGATTCCATGTGTCAATTCCAAACCTTTTCTTGCTTCCTTAAGCCTGATACTTCCATACCTCTCAGCTGAGGACATCTTACTGAAAAAAAAGGAGGCCATTTCAAATGATCTTTTTCTTCTGCAATTCTCTTCATTTCAGAATTCTTTAGCATCACTTACCACTCTCTCCGGCTTCTCCTCAGACTCTGACGAAGAACAAGCAGGTCTTTCTCCTTGTGTAGGTCCAGTACCCTACATGTACCCCTGATCCCTCCTCTCTCTCTCTTTGTCTCCCTCTCTCCTCTCTGTCTCTTTCTCTGTCTCTCTGTCTCTGTCTGTCTCTCTGTCTCTCTCTATCTCTCTCTCTGTGTGTGTGTCTCTCTCTCTCATTTCAGTTCCTCACTATGAACTTTTCCTTCCCTGTACCCTTCAAATCTGCTCATCTCCCTCATCTTTAAAAGACCTTCATGAGACAATACCATCTCAAGTCATTGTCCTATATATCTCCTCAATGTCTTAAACTACTTGATTACATTTTCTATACTTGTTGCCTCAATTTCCTTTCCTCTTACTCCTCAATCCCTTAAAATCTGGCTTTAAGTCTCATCAGTCAACTGAAACTGCCTTCTCCAAAGTTCTTAATTGTGAAATGTAATGGTCTCTCTCAGTTCTCACCTTTCTTGCATTTATTCATTTTACATTTTTCACATACACTTGCTATCTTCCTCATCAGAGTGACAGCTCAGTGAGCAGGCATTGTTTCATTGACTCTATTTGTATCCCGAGGACCTAGCACAGTGCCTGGAATAGAGCAGGCACTTAAAGCGTGTCCGTCTGTTGATTGTTTCCACTTTACTCATAAGGAAGCAGGCTTAGAAAGGTTCCAAAATGATTTCCAGAGGTGGCAGTGGAACTCAAATCTCTCCTGACTCTTAGACTGGTGCACACTCCACCATGGCACACTGCCCATCATGCGGCAAAGCTAAGTCCTCTCTTGCTTTGCTTTGATTACTTTTGGCTTTGACTGGTGAGCTGTTCTGCAATGGTGTATGTGACAGAACAGGATCCTCCTTAGAGAAAACGATTCAATAACTGAGAAAGCACTAGTGGGTCCTCCTTCCCTCACTCCATTCTTCTAGTCTCTTTTACCACCACACAAACCTCTATCTTAAGGCTGTGGGAGTGAGAAGACCTATGAAAAAGGGTTGACGATGTTCATTTTTGGCCTCTCTGGCTCACTGAGGTGGATGATGTAACATTCTATCTCCATATAGTCAATAAGCACTTCTGAAACGTCAGGCACTGTGCTAGGAACTAGTGATCGAAGATTTCACAGTACAATGGAAGAGACAAACATGCAACAAACGATATAAAAACAAGACATAGATGGATTGGAGATGACCATCAGAAGGAAGACACCAGGGTTAAAGAGGAGTCATTGTCTCCTGCCTTTTCCCCATTGTGGGTCAAAATCTCCCTTCTCTTCTGTGAACTGGGGGTCTAGAGCCTTGAAACTCTCTCAGTCTGTCACTTGATATCTGTTATAACACATTCTCAACTGGATATCATTGGCACAACATGGTACAATCCTGCTCACTGGCTGCTTCCTCATAGAGTCACTGCCCAAACCCTTTCTTGGGTCTCCCCTTCTTCCCTGAAAGGGCTGTGAAGGTAAGCTCCCACGTCCCAGGGACAGGAATTGTCAGTAGTCTTCACCAACTCCCAAGTTTGACATTCCATCCACATGTACAGAGCATCTGCATCATCTTCCTGAGAAGAATACTAAGGTTTGCCCTCTGCTTTTTTAGGTATTTGCGATCAAATAGCAAAGAAAAGACAAGCAAATGCATGGCATGTAGGAAGCCCTAATAAACAATGGGTGACTTGTTGGCTATCAGAGAAGGGTTAAGGTAAGTGTGTGTGTGCACACATGTGTATATGCATGTGTGCTTGTGTTCATGCACATGTGTGTATGCGTGAATCTCAGTTTGCACCCTAAGCTCATCACCTGTCTGGAAGAAGAGGGCAACCTGCTTTACCACTGGTGATCTGGACTTGTGGTTGGCCAATGGGTTGATCAGAGTTCTTAAGTCTTTCGAGGCTGTTTGCTTTATAATATTGTTGTTATTGTGTAACTGTCCTCTAGTTCTATTATCTTCACTTCGAATGCCCTCTGTTCCTATCCAAAGCTTTTGCTTCTATATGAGGCTTCAGAAATGTTGACTGAATGGAACTGGATTCATTCGAATTGGGTTGAATTGAGTTACACATCCAAAAGAGGCTAACAGGTCCATAAACTATACCACAGGAGAATGTGTCAAAGAAATCAAGCTTTTAAACATTTAAACTTGAGAAGAAAATGTTTCAGGAAAGCACAAAAACTGCCCTCACGTGTTGCCTTCTTTGGGGGAGGGCAAGGTGAGGTTGGTTCTCCATCCATCAGCGCAGAGCCCTTTGTCCACCAAGACGACCTTGTCTTGATGTGATGACTGATGCAGGCATTGGCTCTCCCATTAGGACTTGAGCTGCTTTGGCACAGGGCCCAGGTTTCTACCTGCCTTTGTGTCTCCAGCCCTTGGCATAGAGTTAATGCTTCCTCAGTGCTTGGCAATGATTGAGTTATCATAAATGTTTGTAATATAAACATAAAGTACATCAATAACACTTTTTTAAAAAATGCATATTTTTTAAAATGTAAGACAGAACTCAAAATAAAAGTCTGAGCAACAGATTTCTGATTTTTCTAGGTGGGGGGACAGATTTCTTGTCCATCAACTCCACCAGGGCAAAGACCTAAGCTTTTCTTATTGACTTTCCCCTCAGCAGCTGAGAAGTCCTAGAGTTGCTTATTAAATGCAGAGGGAAATGACTTGCCCACAGTCACTCAGCTTTTAAATGTCAAAAGTAGGAAATGCATCCAGGTCCTCCTGATTCCAAAGCCAACACTCTAGCCAATACCTTCTACTACTTCTCTACTGCTCTGTAGACGACTTCAACCAACAATGTTTGCTAAGTTCAATCATGCTGAATATGACTTGAATGGAGCGGAGTGAAGGGAATTTAATGGAGTAAGGGAATTAAAGGTGAGATTTCAGCATCAGGTTAAAGGGTGAACTAGACAGTCCCTTCCAACTCAACATTCTAGGATCCTTCATGTGCGAGACTGAAGGCTCTTGTGTCTAAGAACAGCACAGTTTGGGTAGATATCGCTTTAGACAAGAAAGATAGAGAGGAAGGGTCATTCTGCCATTGACAGAGGACTTTCTTCACCAGTTCCTCACCAGTTCCAGGGCGCTCACAGATCAATGGTGACAGTGACAGACACAATGATGAAATCAATGTGAATCATGCTAATGGTGACTTCTCTTCCTTTTCCATCCCCATCCCACTAGCTCATCTTTTCAGACCCACTCTGGACACTTCAAGGAAGCTGGTGTGCTGGGAAGTAAGGCCCAGGGGAATGATGTTTGATCAGCTCCCACTTCTGCCCCCTCCCACAACCATCATTCTAAGGGCTGAATTCCCATAATCTCTCATGCAGCTCAGAAATTGCCCACATTGCATTGGTTTCTTCCAGTCTAGCACAGTCTGTCCCATCTTGAGTCAATGTAAGACTTTTCTTGTTGGTATGTGCAGTTGGTGGGCATATGCCTACTCCTGTTTCTATTTTCTTCTGTTATTCTTCTTTTCTTGTTTTCACCCCCCTCTGAGTTGTTTTTCTCATGGACCCACTGGAAGAGGCATTTTTCACATTAATACAAATTTCTCTGTTTTTTCTTTCTCTCTTGGCAAAAACATGGTCCAATTGAAGCCAGATCTCTCGTGCTCTGTATCCTGGGCTTTAACATATGGGGGTCATCTCTGTGCCCCCTACTGTATAAAAGTGCTCAGGTACATTGGGCTCAGTTTTCAGGAAAGGCTACAGGCTGTTAACAAAGTGACTCAGCCTTAGTCCCTACCCTATGGCATGTGACTCTTTTACTTTTATCCAGATACCACTAGGGTGGCTCTCTATTATAGACCATGGGCTGCCAGCAAAAATACATCACTTTCCTTACAACATACCTTATGAGGTGGGCAGCACAAGTTTTATTTTTGCCTTTATTTTAAAGACAAAGAAACTGAGACTGAGAGAAGTATGTAATAGCCAGTGTCACTGTCGGGATTCACACTTGCTCTCCTCCTTCCAAATCCAGTACACTGGACATCGGGGCAGGCTGCTAACCAGAGAGCTAGACTAGATCTCTTCACCCTGAAGGCCACTAGAAAAGCCCAGGCAAGGATTATTCATGGATGCCACTAGCAAAGACTGGATGAGGGAAAAGTTGTTGAGTGGGTAAGGAAAAGGACAGGAAGAAGTAAGAAATTTCAGTATGAGAACAAGGGAAGGGGTCAAGATAAGTACAACAGCTAACATGGCCTTTCCAAAGGAAGATGATGAGGGGGCTATAGACCATCAACCAATGGATCAATAAGTATTTATTAAGGTAGATACTATGCTAGATGCTGGAGATATTGAGGCAAAAGTGGGACAGTCCCTGCCCTCAAGTTTGAAGTCTTGGTGAAGGAACAAAGAGAAAACAGATGAGGGTTTTAATAATCATAAGAGTTTTAAAATAACCCAGTTAGCCAGTATTTATTAAGCACCTACTGTATAACAGGAATTATACTGAGTTCTGAGATTACAAAGCCAAAAAAAAAAAAGGATTTATTGTGGAAGTCATAGATAGGCAACAAACTGCGCCAAGGGAATTTCTATATTAGAAGTTTCCCATGGTGATGAGATCACAAATCTTTCTCATGTCCATATATCAAATTCCATTATGATAACCTCAGAGATGTAAGAAAACCACTTTCTAAACCTTAACATGTTGAATCAAGCTGAGTTGTCTTTCTTATAGTCCATTTCTCCATGCAGCCAAATGATCTGAAACAACCTTCCATGAAAACAAAATCCATTATAACAAAAGAAACTGTCTAGTCCCATAGAAACTGTTAGGGGATTTGGCCTAGACTTTCTTCCAGAGCCCACCTTCACTTGTAAGCAAAGTGCTACACACTGGGAATGCTTCCCAGAAGAGAAAAGAAGGCATTCCAAATGAGGTTTCCAATAAAGTCATGTTCTCTTGGCTTCATGTGCCATCATTTTGTGGCGTTTCATGCTGTTCAACCTTAGAAAATTAGAGAATGTTTCATATGATCCTGACCCTAGAACCTGTATGACCCAGAGACAATCATTTCTCCTGTCTAGGTTTTAGTTTCTGTCTCCGTGAGTTGAATTCAATGGACTAGATGGATTTTCCGGTCTGTTTAAGCTCTACATCTATGAACCTATAATCCAAAACTGAATAGAGCATCAAGCCTTGAGTCAGGAATACCACAGTTCAAGTCCAGTCTGAGACCCTTATTAGCTGTGTGACTCTGGGCAAGTCACTTTACCTGTGTGCCTCAATTTCCTCACCTGTAAAATGAGTTGAAGAAGGAAATGGCAAATCATTCCAGACTCTCTGCCAAGAAAATCCCAAATGGGATCATGAAGAATCAGACACAACTGAGACTGAACAGAAACACCAAAATGATCCAAAAGATAATGTAAAAAAAAATACAAATAACACTGAATATGTGGTTTGTAAAGCTGTAGAAACATTTAAATAAATTCTCAGAATGCTGATGGATACAAGAATAGTAATATGAGGACAGCAGCATGCTGTGGTGAATAGAGACTCCTTCAGTGGCAGAAAGACCCAGTCCTGCCTTCTCTTATACTGGTATGTGACCCTAAACCAAGTCATTTCCCCTCTCAGTGCCTCCAGGCAAATCTCTAAGGGCACAAAAGGTGCCATGCCAAGGGAGTGTCCTAACCTGGGAGCACCATCCAAATGGATGATGATGGAGTTATAGATTTAGACACATGTATTATATATGACACACAGATGTCCATCGATCTATGTACACACATACATATATATACATGTAGGCATCACATCTACACACACATTTATCTAGCATATATGGTATATATAATCAGATCTATGTCTTTTATACAAAATCATTACAATTACTCTTAGTCAGTTTCCTCACATTATACATGCCCTATTTAGATGCCTCCTGCCTAATTTTCAGCTGTTCCCAGCTTGCAATTAGGAAAATTCCAAATGCTTCCACTATTGCCACTGCCCAAAAGACAGGGTCAGCAACAGAACCATCTGTTGGACAGAGCTGCTAAGGAGGCCATATTTCATTGTTTTTCATTCTCTCTCATTTGGTTTGTTGCTTGTAATGCACCAGATGATGAAGAGCCACAGGGTCCAAAGAAAAGGGAAAATCCAACTTCTGGGCTACTTTGTTTCTGCCTTTAAAATGCAATGTCCAACTGCTACAAAGTGCCCATTTTTCTGTCAAAAGAAATTTGTTCCTTTAATTCAGATAAATGGCTTCATGTTTTTCTTGAATTTACAGAATCTCAAAATTTGCAAGTGGAAGAGACCTCAAGAGACCTTCAGCATGCCTGGCAAGAGGTTTTCCAGCCACTATGTGAAAATGCTATTGTCACTTCTAGAAGCCAAGATGGTGGAGAAATAAGTAAGTCATCATAAAATGTTCCCCCAAACAAGTCCTGGAATAACAGAACTAGAGAAAAAAAAGTGGTGTGAAACAATCTTTTAGCCTAGGAAACTTGGAAGATTTGCAAGAAAGATCTGTCTCACTTGCGTATAGGGGGAATGCAGTCCAGGACAGGAAAGGTCAGCAAGCCAGCAGCCTGCCCCACCTCAACAAACCAGTGGGAGATCCTTAGCCCCAGTAGGCAAATGCCAACACCAGGACTCACCATGTGCCTCAGCATAGGCTGGGGAATGGGCAGGTTCAGGGAAACACAGAAACACCTCATTGGCCTCAGTACCTACCAGACTCAAGCACTAGGATCCCCGGTTCAGCACCAGGTAAGCTGCCAGATTCCTACAGCCTATCCCCTCAGGACATCACCAGAGACAAGGGTTCCAAGTGGGTCTCAGGGTAATGTCAGTGAAGGTAAACAGGTAAACAGCCAGGTCCTGCAGTCCCTGGCACTAGAAGCCTAAGACAGTGCCCCTTCCTCCCTAGGAGCAGATCACAAATTTAAAAGAAAGAGAATAAAAAGCCAAAACAGATGAGCAAAAAAACACAAAAATAGAATCTGACCACAGAAAGTTATGGTGACAGGGAAGATCAAGATGCCATCTCAGGAAAAGACAAGGTCAAAACACCTATGGACAAAACCTCAAAGAAAAATGGGAAGTCATCTCAAGCCAAGAAAGAACTCATGAAAGAGCTCAAAAAGGAAGTTAGAAATCATATGAGAGAGGTCAAAGAAAAATTGGGAAAAGAAATGAGAGTGATGCAAGAAAATTATGAAAAAATCGTCAACAGCTTGGAAAAAGAAAACAATTGCTGAAAAAGTAGAATTGGCCAAGTGGAAAAGGAGATTCAAAAGTCCCCTGAAGTAAACAAGTCCTTAAACAGTACAACTGGCCAAATGGGAAAGGAAGTACAAAAATCTAACTGAGGAAAACAACTTCTTAAAAGTTAGACTAGGACAAGTGGAAGCTAATGACTCTGAAATATCAAGAATCAATAAAAAAAAATTCAAAATAATAAAAAAGTAAAAGAAATGTAAAATAGTATTTTACAAGTATATAACCCTGGGCAAGTCACTTAATCCTGTTTGCCTCAGTTTCCTCATCTGCAAAATGATCTGGAGAAGGAAATGGCAAAATACTGCAGTATCTTTGCCTAGAAAACCCCAAATGGGAGCATGAAGAGTTGTTCATGACTGAAAACAATGACTTATAACAGCAACAACAACGAATGACCTTGGGATACAGAGTCACTGCTGTCCTGCCTTTAGAAGGTAGGGCCTGTGCCTAAGATCTCAGGCAGCTCAAAGCAGAGCCCAGTGCACAAGCCCTTCCTGAAAACATGACACCACAATCCCATGTCTACATTGCTGTGCCACAAAGAGCTTTTGCCTAAATTTCTTACTCAAGCTCCTATCAACCCACACTCATTTCCAGGAAATATATCCAGCCTAAGCACTAACTCAATGACTGGAGCAATTTCCCCTTTCTTATATTATTATATACTTATGTTCAACTTCTGCTGCCTCCTCACTGCTGCAAGCCAGCAGCCCTTTATCCTTTATTGGGTACCACTTTCTCCCCAAAGTCAACCAATTAGTGAAGTACTGATATCATCATTACCTGGCATTATTTCACTTGAGACTTGTAACAGCCTTTCCCTGGTCAGGATTGTGGGAAGTGAGCTAACTTATCTGAAGTCCTACAGCTAGTGATTACTGGTGGTGGGATTTGAGGTCAGACCTCTCCTGACACCAGGTTCAGGTATCTTTCCACCACAAAAGTCCAGTGAATACATCTCACTTGCAAGTTGGCTCTGTCATGCTCTTGCCCCCAAATATAGGACAGGAGTAAACAATGCTAAAAATCTAGATCAGAGATATTGATACAGAAAGACCATTCAAGGTCTTTGAGCCAAACCTTCTAAATTTGAAGATAAGGAAATAGAGACCCAAAGAGATGACAGTGAATTAAGGTCGTATAGAAGTAAGGAACAGAGCTAAAATCTGAACCCGGGTCCTTGCACTCCAGCATCCAGCTTTTTACTGCACCGTAATATTAACTGGCACTTGGAAAGCATTAAAGTTTGCAAAACACTCGGCATTAAGGACCTCATTTGAGTCTCACAAGAACCTCATGAGATACATTCCATTGGAATTATTCTTCTTTTAGAGATGAGGAAACTGAGTTTTAGGGATATGGAGAGATTCATTCAAAATTATGTATCTAGTAAATGGCAACAGTAGAATCTGAACCCAGGACTGAAAGGTTAGTGTCCTGGATAACTTAAGAATTGTTTTAAGTGAACATTTCTCTCCTTTCTATTTGGCACAATATAATTTATTTTTTTTGCTCTTTGATATTTCCTTGTCCTTTTCTGCCAGTCCCAAACCCTCAATCTCCAAGTGCATCTGGTTGGAGCCTAAAACTAATCACTTTATGGATGATGGATTATGGCTTATGGAGCACAGAGCCAAGGCAAATGGAGCACACAGAGGTTAGCCATAGGTTTACTGCCCACATGCTGACCCTGAGAATCCCTGGAAAGAGCAGACAGATAGAGCCCAAGGAGGCTCAGGGAAGTCCAGCTGACCCCAAGCAGGCAGATGCTTGAGCTTGTTCAGACAGAGGGGACTCCTTTGTGAACCAGCATTTGTTAACACCTAATAAGTCAACAATAATGGTAATTGGTAGAAAGCTTTATTGCATTGTTTGAACCTAGTCCTTCCTGGCTGGGAAAGCTGAACCACCTCTACCTGTTACTTAGAGACACTGAACAAGGACCTGGGTTAGGCTGACCAGAAACTCATATCTTCAGATTGAGGAGAAGAGTTTTCTCACAATTCTACATCTCAAGCAACCCCCCTACATGTCTGTCTGTCTGTCTGTCTCTCTCTCTCTCTCTCTGTGTTTCTCCCTCTCTCTGTCTCTGTCTCTCTTTCTGTCTCTCTGTCTTTGTCTTTTTCTGTCTCTCTCATTCTGGGGAAAGTCACTTACTTCTGCTTGCTTCAGTTTCCTCATCTGTAAAATGGAAATGATAATGGCACCTACTTCCTCATTGTGTTACGGGGAACAACTAAGATAATACTTGTAAAGCACTGAGCACCATGCCTAACACACAGGCAGTGCTTAATAAAAGCTTATTCCTTTCCTTTCTCACTAAAAACATTGACAGATCCGTCGTGAAGCCCATCTTCTTTTTTTCTCTGCACCTGAAATCTCTCCATCATCCTTCACTCTCGTCTCCTTTGCTTCAGTCTCAGAGGATGTCATTTTTCTCCTTACAGAATCAAAGATTTCAAGTTAGAAGGGACCTTGAAGGAAATCCTGTCCATCCCCTTAATTTTACGTATAGAGAAACTGAGGCTCAGAGAAGTTCAGCGAAGCCCAGGGTCACACAGGTTGTCTCAGTGGCAAAGTTGAGATTTAAACCCAGGTCCTTGAATTCTATCCAAATCCAGAGGGGCTGCATTGCCCCCCTGGGCCAAGCCAGCCTCACCCACCATCTCCTCCCTTCTTTTCTCCTGCAGAAGCTGGCCTCTTCTATCACCACTCATCCTTTCTGTCCCACATTCCTTTGTTATCGCCCTGCTCCTTCCCCGATGCCCACAAACTCGCCCAGGATTCATCTCCCGCGCTCCAACCAGCCTTGGCTTGATTCGATCATCCCATCAGCTCCGGCCTCTAGCTTTCTCCCCTCTCCCAGCGAAACTCTCAGGGGAGGCCGCTGTGCATTCACTTTTTCCATTCCCACCCATCTCGCTCCTTCCTCGACCCTTTACATCTGGCTTTGGACTCTGTCACTGGACCAGAACTCCTCTCTGCAAGGTTACCAATTATCTCTTAATTGGCAACTTCACTAGTCTTTGATTAGGTCGCGTTCCTTTTGACCAAAGCAGTTTATACTGTTTACATCTCCCTCCTTCTGCTTACTTGCTCCTCCTTCCCTTTTATGATGCTTCTCCTCCTAACTGCCTGAGAACGCCTGGATAAATAAACCTGGGGATACAGAGATGGGGAGGGATTCATTTCCAAGCCTTCTCTCCTCAGACCACCTAGATCATGCCCTCCTCTCTCTCTGTGTGTCTGTATCTCTGTCTATCTATCTCTGTCTCTCTGTCTCTGTATCTGTCTCTATGTCAGTCTGTCTTTCTCATTCTCCCTGTGTGCAGGTCTCTGTCCTTCTATCTGTCTCTGTGCCTGTCTCTCAATGTCTCATTCTCTCTGTGTCTGTCCCTCTGTCTCTGTGTCTGTCTCTCAGTCTCTGTCTCATTCCCTCTGTGTCTATATCTGTCTCTGTCTGTCTGTCTTTGTCTCATTCTCTCTGCCTCATTCTGTCTCTCTGTGTTTGTGTCTGTCTTTCAGTCTCTGTCTCATTCCCTCTGGCTGTCTTTCTGTCCATTTCTCTGCCTCTGCCTCTTTAACTTTGTCTCTTTCTTTCTCTTCCAATGACAATGAATTCTTTCAGGTCTGAATTTACCTCAGTGGCTCTCTTCCATCCCTGAGGTTTATGACCTGATGTCCTGATTTTCTTATTAGAGCCCTTTTACATAACCACTCTTAATGTACTTGAAGGCTTCTCACTTGAAGGCTTCTCACATGTCTGCCCCTGAACCTTCTCTTCTTTAGGATAAACACCCCCTCTTTCTTCAATGGATAACCCAACAATGTGATCTCAAGGGGCTTCACTGCCCACATCTCCATCCCCTGAGAATTTTCTATTTTGTCAGCGAGTCAGGTCTCCTGGTGAGACTTGTAGAGTGGAACAGAGTGCTGCAGTGGGGCATGACCACAAAGGAGGGTGGTGAGACCTTTCCCACTCAGGATGGAATCGAATTAGTTTTTTTGGCTGACACTGTTTTGCCTCTGATTTGGAATAATTTTGTGGTCCACTAATGTCACCTAATCTTTCTCAGATGAACTCTGGGTAGCTAGGCCTCCCCCACAGGACATTTGGGGCCTCTGTGTTCCAACATTCTATGATAATAGAAGAATGCCTTGGATGGTAATGAAAGAATTCACAGGCCAAAGACTCTGAGATTAAGCTGAGAACAATGGGGAGCTGGTCCTTAAACTAGTGAGCATGGGCGCTAGGCTTCAGAAATGGACCTTCCAGCTTGCCTTGACAGAAGCACATTGGCTACTATCCATGGACAGAGGAAAAAGAGTTCCATGTGAATACTGCTGCCTTTGGAGGCAGAGGCCTATATTCAAATCATGTTCCATTGCTTGGGTAAAGCTAGTGAACATGCCTATATTTCAGTTTCCTCATTTGTTACCTGGGGTCTTCGAGGTCCGCTGCAGCTCTATTATCTTAAGTCACTCCTTTCTCTAAGCTGCCCCCCATTCCACATGTGTAAAATTAGAAAATTGGACAAGATTCCCTCTAGGGCTCCTCCCAGCCTGAGATCTATGAGACCTCACTCCTCGTCACCTAAATTTATGAGACAGTGAGGTCTTTGCTGACTCAAATATCAGACAGGGTCCATGTCCCCTTCCTAGTTTTTGGACTACCCACCTAACTCCCACCCTTCCTTGCCTGAACCTTGGGAATCTCTACTGGGAAGGATGCAGTTTTGAAAGCTCCAGTTCAAATGCTCCTCCCAGCATTGAAGGTCACTCTGGTACATTTCTACTGCCAACAAAGCATGAAACGTCTCTGTGGAGCCTGCCTCATAGATCTTCTGGTGGAAATAAAATCTTTCCAACTTCCTCCAAGTGACTCGTTCCTAAATAGGAAGAAATTTCTTAAGCTACGAGGCCATTCTAAGAAACCTCACCCAAACTTCATAGCAAAAGGGAGAGATCTTCTTTCCTTCCTCTCCTTCCTTCTTGGGTCTTTCTCTATATTTTGTGCTCTGGATAAAGCCACTGACCAGATGATGGTTTATCAAGCTGAACAAGGAGCTATGATTTCTGGGTGGACCTTGGGCAGAAAAGACAGGGCAGTGTCTTGTCCCCAGATCTGTGGCCTGCAAACAGCTCTAGAAAGCAGCCCATCCCTCTGGGAGCCCTGGGGCCCTTGCTATACTGTTTCATGGAAATCCAGGGAGCTCAGTATTGCAGATGCAAGTTTTCAATTAGCATAGCCCTGGGCCCAGGATCATTCCGAAACACTCTGCGGAAACTTCAATCTAATCAGTTTGATTCCTTTCCAAACATGATTTATCTTCTAATCATCATTAGTTCAGCGAAGGGGAAAAAAGCAAACTCATTTTTGGACTTCTCATGACTCATCTGGCCATGACTCGGGGAGTGGGACTTGGTTTCCTTTTGGCTCATGCCTTGGCAGTCACTCCTGTTGGCCTTCTATTTTTGTAGGCTCATTAGCATTCATTTTCCTCCCCTCTACTTTTAATAGCCTTCAAAGTTAGTTCTTTCTGCCTCTTCCCAGAAGGGGGTGGGGAGAGGTTTGAAGCTCCTGGTGTTGCGTTAATCAAAGGGTTTGCTGTTTGACCCTTAAATGTGAAACATGTCTTGGAGCCGAAGACATCCTTTAAACAAATCAGGTTTCCTGGAAGGCCATGGAATGCAGAATCAGAATTGCGTGCTGAGTAGGGTGCAGGGTCAGCAAAGGAGCCAGCTCCAGCAAGCAGGGACTGGGCACCACTGAGACTCTTGCTGCCTGGACCACAGGCCTAGGATGGGGTGAACTTGACAGAAATATCCACCCAGTAACCACAATACCCAGCTCAGAGGAATGGCTTATCAAGGCTTCTTGAGTGCTTGATTGATCAGATGCCTAGCAGGATCAATACTCTGGGCAATCACATTGTGTACTCACCCACACTCCCCTGCCTTTAGCAAGACTTGGCCCAAAGCCCACCAGTGTGGTCCAGTGGAAAGAGCACTGGTTCTGGAGTCAGAAGCCAAGTTTGATTTCCTCTTCCCTTTAGGATCTTAGGCAAAGTCCCTGAACCTCTCCAAGCCTCAGGTTCCTCATCTACACCATATGGGGGTTGAGCAAACCTTTGGAGTTTCCCTCCCATCTAAATTAATGGTTATTCCTTGCAGCAATGTCACAAGGAATATAGCAGCATCACGGTTTTACAAATAGGGAAATTGAGACTCAAAGAAATTGACTTGATGGGGGTGGGTGTCACCCAGCTAGAAAGAGACATAGCCAGGACTCCAAGCAAAATCCAATTATCTTCCCTAAATATCAGATACCCTGTCTAGTATGTCATTTATCTGTAAGTGGAGATAAACAGTTTGGTCATGGAGTATGTGGAGATGATGTATTTCAATATGAAGAAGTATCTGAATCAGAGTTGATGAGAATGTCCAACTCTCCATGACACCATTTGGGGTTTTCTTTCAAGGACACAGGAGTGGTTTGCCATTTCCTTCTCCAGTTTATTTGACAGATGAGGAAACTGAGGCAAAGAGGTTAAGTGACTTGCCCAGGGTCACACAGCTAGTAAATGTCTAAGGCTGGATTTGAATTTAGGAACATAAGTCTTCCATATTCTAAGCCCCATGCTCTGTGCTCTATGGCGCTCCCTAGGCACACCCAGCACATAAACACTTAGTATGTCCCAATCACTGGAGCATACAATGAAAAAAATGAAACAGTCCCCCCCCAAAAAATGTTCCTGCCTTCAAGGACTATAAATATGGACATTCTACTGGAATTAGATGAAAGAAAACCTAGTCATAAGAAATATGTTGGGTAAGATTGCCAATCCCTTTACCACCATAAGATCCTAGATCTGGAGCTTCAAAGAATCTCAAAGGGTGTCTGGGCCAACTCCCACATTTTACAGCATTTACAGTGGAAAGCACTGAGATTAAGTGACTTGCCCAAGGATACATAGATAGAAAGGAGCAGAATCAGAATCTGAACCCAGGTTCACTGACTCCAAATCCAAGCTTCCTTCCACTACAGGGGTGGTAAAACACGAAAAAGGAAAGTTGGACAGCGTATCCTAAGAGAACAAAAATAATAATGACCATAAGTAATTATTAAGATGGATAACACAATTTAAAGTGTCTTTCTTGATATCAAAAATTATTTATTGATCTTGTTTCATTTAAGTTAAGTAAGACAATCCCCCTTATTGGGGCAGGGAGATGACTCAGGCTCTGTGCCTGGGTGTGCCAATGGCATCCAGTCTCTGGCAGATCCTGGAATACTCCACCATCTCATTCTCCTAGGTCTTTCAAAGAGTAATGACAGCAATTCAATAGCCCCATATCACAGTTCTGTCAGGAGCTGAGGGCATCTTTTTTCTGGGCCTGGTGACCTGGACATGCCTTGTCCAAAGCTAGGTACTCTTTGTCTCTTTCCTTATCTTGTTTGTCAATTCTATATTATCTTGTTGGTGTTGTGTCCTTTACAATCCAAAGGATGAGCTTCTTGGTAGACAAAATGGAAGCCAAACAGTAAGTGAACAGTTTTTCTCTCTTTCTCTGGTTTCCCATTGGGAAACAGGGTGGTGCAATGGAAAGAATACTAGATTTAGAGTCAGAAGGCCAGCTAATTACTATCGGTGTGAATCCAACTAGACTGGGAGCTCCTTGAGGGTTAAGATTGTCTTTGGCCTCTTTTTGTATCCCTAGCACTTAGCACAGTGTCTAGCACATGAGAGCACTTCATAAGTGTTCATTGAGTGACTCACCCTAGGCAAATGATTAAGTTTTCTTATCTGTAAAATGAGGTAGTTGAATTAGTGCTAAGTCCCCATCTTCCTCTAACGCTATGCTCTGGTGACTTCTAAAGCCTCTTCTGTATCTAAATCTATGATCTACTTTGAGCATTGCTACTATCTCCCTCTTCTTTGGTTTTCCACTTTCCACCAGTGTAACTAAAGAAAAGCAACACTTTTCTATCATCTAGTGAATTAACACTCCTTCTCTCTCTCTCTCTCTCTCTCTCTCTCTCTCTCTCTCTCTCTCTCTCTCTCTGTCTCTGTCTCTCTCTTTCTCTCTCTCTTTCTCTGTCTCTCTCTGTCTCTCTCTGTCTCTCTCTCTCTTTCTCTGTCTCTCTCTCTCTGTCTCTCTCTCTTTCTCTCTGTCTCTCTTTCTGTCTTTCTCATCTCCATTTCATTTATATTTTGACAAAGATGCCATTCCTGCCTATGCCTTCTTTTATCTAAGACAATGATAAAAATACTGAACAGGATAGGGTCAAAGACAGGTGTCTGGAACACTTTGCTAGAAATCTTCTTGATTGACAGCAGTCTAATGCTTGATAGAAGCTATTGCTCTTTGAAAATGGTCATCCTGGTCATCTTGTATTTTAATGGACTAAATGATCAATCGTCACCTTTTCCATTCTTTTGAAATACTTTCCTCTGAAATGCCTTGAAAATCAATCTCAGTGCATTTCAGATTGTGTTAATGACAGCAGGGATATCTTTTTCTTTTTAAAATTGATCATATCACACATATCCCATTCAATAACCTCTCGTGGCTTCCTAGCACCTCCAGAATCAAACATAAAATCTTCTCCTGGCATTTACAGCTCTTCATAGCCTCCCCCTCCCACCTTTCCAGGTTCCTTGTACCTTACTCCCCAACACCATCTCTTTAATCCAGGGACACCAGCCTCCTGGCTGATCCACAAACAAAACACTTCATTTGGTGGCTCTAGGGATTTTCTCTGGCTGTCCGTGATGCCTGGAATGCTCTTTTATCTCATCTCTGCCTACCAGCTTCTCTGACTTCCTTGAAGTCTCAACCAAAATCCCATCTTCTACTGGAAAGCTTTCCCAATCTTTCTTAATTCTAGTGCTTTTCCTCTATTAATTTTGTCATTGCTGTTCAGTTATTTCAGTCACGTCTGACTCCTCATGACCCCATTTGGGGTTTTTTAGCAAAAATACGAGAGTGGTTTGTCATTTCCTTCTCCAGTTCATTTCACTGATGAAGAAATTGAGGCAAGCAGAATTAAGTGACTTGCCCAGGATCATACAACTATTAGGTGTCTGAGACCAGATTTGAATTCAAGATGAGTCTTCCTCACTCCAGGGACACTGCAATGCCACCTAGTTGACTCTCTCCCCACCGTTAATTATTCCCTACTTATCTTGTACATAGCTTATTTGTACCTATTGTTTGTGAACTCTTTAAGGACAAAGACTGTCTTTTGCTTCTATTTTTATATCCCTAGCACTTAACACAGTCCCTGGCACATAGTAGCTATTTAATAAATGATTACTGAGTGACTGGTTATACCCATGTACTTTTCCCATCTTTCTATTCTGTGGCACCTTTGACTCCTTCTCACATTCTATCTTCAAAACTTTGTAGCAGAATCTAAGTGAACTTCATTCCACTGTCACCACCAGTAAGAATTATGGAAACACTGGGAAACCTGGTCTGTTTTGTGTCTGTTGTTTTCCTTCTAGTTGCATCTGCAAATACAGTCAAAATTTCTCCTCAGTTGCTTTACAGAGTTTGATGAGGTAATCCTAGTTCAAAATATATCTTCTCATCACCATCCTCACTAATATCTTGCAAATGAACTCATAAACTAAACCATTGCAGCTCTAGATTTCCATATCCTTCTGTTTGGGGGGGGAGTAGTAGTTGCTTTATTTTCTCTCTGTGAGAAGATTCTGAGTTCTCTTGGCCTTCTCCTTAGGCTACATGTTCTGCATCAATTAAATATTTTCTAAAAAGCGGAGAAAAACAACATGGGGATCTCGCTCTCTTAGACTATTCACCACTTCATGATCATGCTATCCCTATATCATTTTAGATACTAGGGGAATCAGACTAAACCCAACTTGTAGATAGCATTGGTCCCACTAAGTTCATGTCCAAATGTGGCTCTCTTCCTAGATGAACCCTTGTGTCCATTACTACTGGGCTGGCTCAAAAAGTTCACTCCTTGCTTTTTGAGACCTCTAAGTTAGAGTGCCATGAAAACCACCATAGCACAGCCCCTGAACCTCTTAGTGTTGCTCCTTCCTGAACAGTTAGAACCCAAGGTTGTAAGCCTCCATCTCCTTCACCTAAAAGAGATGGAATAAATGCCAAGACAAAGAAATGAGACCTCTATTCCCAGGCTACATATTAGTCCCAGATGAGGAGGGTGCAAGGACTCCATATACAGCATTGTTTCTCACCAGAATGCTTCCAGACTGGAAGAAATCAAACCCAGAGAGTGAATGAGGTTGCTAAATACTTTATGAATGCAGCTCCAGTTGCTTCAGTCAGAGTCAATCAAAGAGGCTCCTATTCATTACATGCTTAGCAGATCTAAACTGGTTACATAATGTCTATACCTGCGCCTCACGGGCACTGTGTCAGCCAAACATTCTGTACATGCTTAAACAAACTGGGTTCATCAACCAATCCACTCTTGCACTTGCCATATCCCCTCCTGGCTACCTGCTGGCTCAGGGTGCAAGAAGGATAGTCCTTTTTCACAAAGACAGATGCAATTTATACAAATACAATTTTTAGATGCCTTGTTTAACTACAGTATATAAGTAAAGGTTCCAAGATTGTTAGTGTAGAAAAAAATAGAAGCAAGTAACATGAAGCTCTCATTTTAATATAAGCTTCCTCTTAAAATGCACCAACTGGAAGATATGAGACCATGGCAGACGTTTCCTTACTGTTCTTTGGTTATCTGGATCTTATTAGGCTGTTTTGGCCTGATCCAGTCTCCACATTTTAGGAGGGATATGGAAGTTGGCCTGGATCCAAAAACGAGTAACAAAAATGATTAAAGGGATAGAAAAGAGATCTTCTGAGGAAAGGTGAAAAGAGTTCAAATTGTTTGGAGAAGAAGACTAAGGAATTACTTAACACCCATTATCCAATTCATTCAGGGGGAAGGAGGGACAGGGAGGTTGACTCACAGAATCATTGCACTACAGCTTTGCTTTGAAATCCTTGTTGGCATCTCTAGGCCACCATATTATTTAGAAAGGCAGATGGTCCTTCTGGAGAGGGTCCCATTGCAAGGCCAATGGGAAGGGGCATTCCCAGGTTAGTCAGCCCAGCTCAGGGAACAGAGCAGAATAAAGGGAGACAAAAACAAAGAGAAACTTGGAATAGATGGAAAACCATTGAGCCCAAGGACGAACACCATCAGTACATATATCCAAGTACAAATACATAAACATGGCTTTGCCACTGCTCAGTTCAACGGTAAGCTTTGATTAAACATCTGCTCATTCAGAATAGTGGACTAGGCACTGAGGACACAAAGAGAAAAGTAAAAATAGTCCCTGTCTTTAAGGAGCATAGTTGTCTGGCCACAATTCGATTCAACTCAACAAGTATTTACTTAGCTCTTTCTCAATGTGGGCAGCTATGCTAAGGACTCAAGGAATCCAAACAAGAGTAAGATGCAATCTCAACTCTCAGGGATCTTATAACCCAGTAAAATGACTAAAGTAGGTACCTGATAAAAATACAAGACAGTCATTGCCAAATATTAAAGAGAGCCAAGTCTATGACTATGAGGACCAAAATGATATCACTATTTCAAGGTCAAAGTACAGTGTATCTGACTGTTTGATCTAATCAATACAAACACAGAAGGCTCAACCACAGGTCAGGCACAAATAGGGAATATGAACATTTGGAGTGGAGATGACTAAATTTGCACTTTGTGTTTCTTTTGAGCTATTACAATTTTGATTTGATCATAGAGCACAGCACCTCTTTTGGTATGGACACACCAAGCTGGGCAGTCTTGTGCCATCGTCTACTGTGTCACACAATCAATTCCAAATTCTTCAGAGAAACCTTGAGAGTGTCCTTATATCACTTCTTCTGACCTCTGAGTGCTTGCCTTGTGTGAGTTCTCTGTAAAATAGTCTTTTGGGTAAATTTATATTTAGCATTCAAACAACTTCGCCAACCCATTGGAGTTGCACCCTCTGAAGCAGAGTTTGAATGCTTGGCAGTTTAGCTCAAGAAAGACCTCAGTGTTTGGTACCCCATCCTGCCATGTGATCTTCAGAATCTTCCTAAGACAACTCATATGGAAGTGATTCCGTTTCCTGGCATGGTGCTGGTAGGCTGTCCAGGTTTCACAACCATACAACAATGAGGTCAGCAGAACGGCTCTGTAGCCCTTCAGTTTAGAAGGCAACCTGGTACCTCTTCTTTTTCATACTTTCCTTTGGAGCCTCCCAAACACTGAGCTAGCTCTGGCAATGGGTGCTTCAATTTCTGTGTATATCCCTGGAAATTATAAGGTAAGTGAACTTATCCACAGGATGTAAAACTTCTCCATTTGTTGAAACAATGGTTTCATGTATGGATGGTGTGATGCTGCCTTATGGATAACTGGATTTGGGCTTTTTTTGGTTTTTTTTTTTTTTTTGGTATTGTTAAGTCAAAATTAGCACAATCCACAGAGGATTGAGCAATGCTTTTTTGGAGCCCAGTTTCGAAAGCTACATTGAGTGAAGAAGTCAGGTACCAACTCTTCCTCCATGTTGGTCTTGGCTTGTAGCCTTTTCAAGTTAAAAAATTTACTCACTGTTTGGTACTTGACCTGGATGCTGTTTTCATCCTCACTGAAGACATCTGACAACATTGCTGAGAACATCATGCTAAAAAGAATGGGAACACATTCCATTAGTGACTGAAAAAGTTTGAGAGCATCTTCTACCCAGAACCTATGTGAGCCTGACATCAATGAATGACATACAACACTAATGAGCTTCTCTGAGTCATACAATTTTGTCATGATTTCCAGAAGCCCTCATGACTGACAGTACCAAAGGTTTTGGTCAGATCAACAAATGTTGTGTACAGACCTCTGTTCTGCTTCTGGCATTTCTCCTGGAGTTGTTACACAGAAGGCACAGATTGACCACTCTTTGGCCCTCTCTGAGACCATACTGGTTCTCAGTAATTGGCCACCTTTCAGGTGAGGGAACAGTCTATTAAGAAGGACTCTAGAAAGAGCCTTAACAGCAATGACCGAGAGACACCCCCCTCCATGTGATTTTCACGGGACAATCTATTTCTCTTTCCTTCACAGACATGCAAAATGGAGGCTTGGTGGATAGAGAAACTTAAGGCTGGAAGACTTGGATTCAAGTTTCACCTCTTATGTGTGCTGCCTGTGCACTCTGGACAATTCATTAAGTCTCTGCGAGTTGTTGAGAAATTGCCAACCTGTACTGGTAAAGGGAGTTTCATATCCTGAAAGTTCTCAGTCCTGATTCCTGTTCTTATCCAGAAGAGGGTGGGTGGAATGAGCTATCTTAGAACGGTTTGGATTTCCTCTTACTTGGCATCTCCAAGCAGACACTGGGCCACCATTTTTTAAGGTGTAGAGGGTTTTTTCGAGCTCTCAGATCCCAAGATTCTTAGCTCTTTTCTGGTCTGGTCACTGTACCCCATACTAAGTCATGTGATCTGTTTAATGAAGGACATTGACTAACTGAAGAGTGGCTAGAAGATAGAGTTGAGGATGAAAACATGGAGGGATGAAAAGGACTTTATTGGTTGTTTAATCCAACCCCTTCATTTCATAGAGAATGAAACTGCAGACCAGTGCAGGGCTCAGCACAGTACCTGGCCCATAGTAGGTACTTAATAATATAGTAATGTGAAGCCAAAACATACCTTTTAATGGAATGCAGAGTAGTTAATAGGGCAGCTAGGTGGTACAATGGAAAGGGTGCCAGACCTGGGGTCAGGAAGACTTTTCTCCCTGATGTCAAATCTGATCTCAGACACTTTCTACTGTATGACCCAGGCAACTCTCCTGTTTGCCTCAGCTTCTTCATCTGTAAAATGAGTTGGAAAATGAAATGGCAAACCACTCCAGTATCTTTGTCAGGAAACCTCCATCTCCAGAAATGATCACAAAGGGTCAGACACCACTGGAAACAACTGAAAAATAACAACATATTTATTCTTGTCATTATCATTATTTTAGCTCTGATATTTATGTGAGTGACTTTGGGCAAGTGACTTCCTCTCCCTTGGTTTCACTTTCCTCCCATGTGCAATGAGGACACTGGGCTGGATGGCCCCTAATGTGTGTCCCACCTGTGCATCCTGCCTTCCAGGGGCCATGCTAGGGAACATACTCTTTTCTCTTTGTCTTCACCCTGGAAAAGTCAACAGAGAGAAAGAACAGACTGTTCTGAGGGGCAGTTAGGGGGGAGAGAGATTCAAAGATTGAGGAGGGGCAGCCTACTCTCCATCAACCTCCTTTCCTTTCCTTGTCACAGTGGCTTGTTAGCCCAGGCTGTGTCCAACGACCATCTCAAAGAGCACGAGACTTCCAGGGGTCAATCAAAAGAGTGGAAGGTGAAGGCAGCTGTCCTGTGCAGAGATGAGCTTAACCCGACGAGCAGCTGGACCCTTAGGCTGCCGAGGTGGGTCCAGGATGACAGAGTACATACAGACCCTTTGCCTAGTTTGGTTCAGCTCTGTTATCTTTGGAATTGGGAAAAGGAAGCTGATGTGACCGCGCAAGCCTCCAGACATCCTCTCCCTGCTGAGGGATATTTGCACAGGACCCCTTCCTAATCCCAGGGTGCCGCTTCAGGATGTATAGCCCCTGTGGTGGCTGCATGGACTCCGTCCCAGGCCCCAGAACCCTGGCAGCACCTGGCCAGAGTTGAGGGGGTGGGGCAGTGCCCGCTCTCTTGCTCTCTCCAAAGTCAGAGTGGGCTCAGGTCGCACTCACCAATCAGTGTGAACTTGCCCCTTGGCTGGGACCATGGGAATCCCAGCTCAAGTTCTAGTGTCTTTTGAAATGAGAGGATATTCATTTGCTTATTTACATTTTTTTCAAGTATGAGACATTTCTTTTTTTCCCCTCATTTCTCCCCATCAGGGCAGAGGGGAAAGAAATACAAACACTGGTAATAAGTAAGCCTGGACAAGAAAAGTAAACCCTCCTATTTGGCCACATCCCAAAACGTGTCCCGTGTGTCCTGAATCCATCAGTTCTCTGTCATGAGGCATCAGCAATTTTCATAGGTTCTTGGAAATCCCTCTGCTAAGTTTCTGAGACTTAATTGTTCAGACGTTCCCTGTTGTTGTCATCCTTGTCTTTGTTTTTGCCAAATTAATCTGTAATTAAACAAGGAATGCCAGCTGGTTATTTATTGGCTTTGGGACCCCAGCAGTAGGAAATCCCAGAAGGTGGGAGGCTCTGGATCCAGAGCTGGCATGGTCCTTGGTGGTCATGTCATCTTACCCACCTCTCTTCCTTCTACAGGGACCAAGAAGGCTACAAGACTTGACTAAAGTCTAGCACCAAGTAAGTGGGATTTGAACCAATGTCCTTTCTCTCTAGAGCCAGGGCTTGTTCCACTCTGCAACACAGAAACTAGAAAACCTGAAAGAGGAGACTGAGGTCTGGGCTTCCTGGGGGAAAATGTTAGGCTTCAAGAGTCCTGGGGATCTGTTGTCCTTCATGGTATCAAGACTTTGTAGTGGTGTTAAGTATTCTTAAATTTTTGTTGATATTTTCTGTTTCGTACATCATCATCGTATCCAATATATCCCTTCCTTTCCCTCTCCCTCTCCTCAAGAATAATTCCATATGACAAACAGCATATTTTAGAGAGGGGAAAAAATTCAGCACAACTGAGGAAGACATTGAAAAGATCCCAAACTGTATGCAATGGTTGGTACTCCATGAAGGATGGGTTGAGACTGTCTTCTCTTAGCTTCATTCAGGTTCCCCTTGATCTTTGTAATTTTGTTACATCCACTTTTCATTTTGTGTGTATATAGAGGTTGCTTTTTTTTCTTTGAATTGCTGTATTTACTGTGTACAACATTTGCTTGGATCTGCTCATTTTATTCCATCAACTCCTAGAAATCCATGCTGGGGCATTCATGTCTGCCTTCTGCCAGGTTCTGTCCAGAATGCCCCCTGACTCCTCTTCACTGTTACCACTGCATAGCTTCTGCCTCCCCTCCTGTCTTCATGTGTACCTTTGATTGCTATTGCTGTGTGTATTCATTCATGCATCCTGCAATTCTGTTCTGTGCTTAGAAAGCAAATAATCTCTTCATGTTTTTTTTTCTGAAAATGTTTGTTGTTATAGTTATTATTATAAAATCATTATATTTATTATTGTATGTCTATCTTTTGTCCTATATGGTTAAACTAGATTTGCAGAATAAATCACACTAGGTTGCATCATTGACACCAAGGCTCTTCAGAACACATTACTCCATTCCCTCCTGTTTTCTAGTAGGAACAGAATAGTCTTGCTTTATTTGAATGGCCTTTCCTTTGTATTTGAAGGGATATCTCCTGATGGTTTGTAGCACTTGTTTCTGAATTAAATTGTTAAATTTAACAACTATGAGTCTTAGAGTTTGCAACTTTTTTTTCTTCTTCTGGGAGTGATCAGCGAATTCTTTCCATTAAGATTTCATTGTCTATGTTGAGGAGTTCTGGTCACTTCTCTTCTAATTTTTTCCTTTATTATAATGTTGAGGTTTTTGTTATTTTGTCTTAGCATGTTCTTCTGGGAGAGTTATGATTTTTAGTTTGTCTCTATATATCCTGTTTTTGAGATCATTATGCTTTGTTTGTATACTGAAGATATATATATATATAGAGAGAGATTGATAGATAGATATAGATATATAATGTTCAGTGGTTTTTGTTTCTCTTCTTCTAGATTGTTCTTTACTTCTGCATACTTGCATTTTTAATCTATAGTTCTCTCTTGTTTCTTTGATGAGTTTTGCCATTGAAGATTCAAGTGTTTCTATTTGGCCATTATATTTTTTGTGTAGGCCATAAATTCTCCTCTTATAGTTCTTACTTCTCTTCTAAAATGCTGAAGAACAGTATGCTATGGATCTGTGTTCTATTCCACAAGGTCTTCTGTCTCAAGTGTTGGATTATTTCCCTTTGTTTTATAGTGTTTATTCATAGATGTCTGAATTCATTTACTAGATCTGGAGACTGTATTACCTTCTGTTATTACTTTTTTTCCTTTTAGAGTTATTTTATTTTCAAGGCCTGAGAAGTTTTCTTCCTGAGACCTTTGATAATTTCCAGGGTTTCCTCCACCACTTATTTCCCCTTATTGCTCACTTTCTGACTCTCTCCCCTTTGATTTCCTTAAAGACTAGATCTTAAAACCTCCTCTCATAACTTCTTCCAAGCATACTCACCTGTTCCTCATTTGCCAGTTACTCCCAAGGACCTGTTAGCAGATTATGTTTTTAAAATACCATACAGTGAAGTCATTTAAACTGATAAAGCAACATTACACAAAACATCACATTTTTAAAAAGGAGATGATATGTTTGTTGTTGGTTTGTCCCTTTTCAAATTTTGTCATGTCAGAAAACATTGTGGAAAGTAGAGAGAGAGAGACAGAGACAAAGACAGAGAGAGTCCTAAGGAAAGAAAGGAGTTAACCAGGAAGCTCTTCAAGCAAATTTCCATGAGCTCATATCTCCAGACCCAGAAGAATTATATACCAGGGCTGAGAAGGAAATAATAGGTGTCATCATAGGTACTATCAGACACCTTAGAAGGCTCTTGGGGAAAAGCAGAAGGATTAGAATGCCAGAGACTGATAAATGTTGTCCTGATTTTCAGGTAGGGGAGAGAAGGTGTTCACCAGATAACACAGAAAATAATAATAGCAGGAAAATAACTAAGCAGGTTATTAAATATTTAGGTTGGAAGTCTCCAAAAAAGAAGTAATGATTACTAGGAGCCAAGATGGGTTCATCAACAGTGCCATACCAAAGCAATCTACTTTGTTTTGTTGTCAGAGCTATGGAGGAAATTGACAGATCAAGGGAAGATGGTGAAGTTTTATTCAAGGCACATTATCTTGAGCTCTCGGCAATGGCTCAAGTGAACTTTGAAACAAAATAGCATTTGAAGCAATTGAATTCAACAAAGATTTATTCAGAATCTACTACTATGTGATACCCTGAGAAGTTGTGTGTTATAGGGGACAAAGAGATGATCTTGGAATCATGAAGAGCTGGGGTCAGTTTCCCCTCTGACACATGCTGGCTGTGTGAACTTGGGCAACTCACTTAATCTCTCAGTGATCCAAGCTGTCATAACTCCATCATCTGTAGGTATTATATGATGTGATGGGATTTTTTAATGTCCCTTTATTATTTGGGACTCAGAGTCAATCCTCCTGCAATTTTTGGTTAACTAAAATCTGTCTTACTATTAGCCCCACCCTAATAAAACCTGTTCCACAGATATAAAAATTTACTTAGAGTTTTTTAGATAAAAACCAGAGGAAGAATCTTAATTTTCTCTGACTCCTTGGTGAAATATAAACCATCCTGTTCAACCAGACTATTTGTGAATGCTTTAATCTATATCCTGACTTAGTTTACCTATGGTTTTTTTGCTAAGCTTTGTTTCCTTGAAGATGTTTGAAATTATGACTGTCTAAGTTTGTTGCACTTCCATTGAAAGAAGCATGGGATTATGGATCTAACTTCTCTTTAACTTGTATGACCTATAAGCTTGCAATATGTAAAAGAAGTGTTTCTCTGTAACTCCCATATCATTTTGTCTATAAAAAAGCCTGTCAGAATCCTCATGGTTGTTTCAAATATTCTCTGAGTCCTGAACATATGTCATAAAACATACATTTTTACCTCTCTGATTTCTGTGTTGTGTTTAACATGTTCTTTGCAGAAATTATCTGACATGAATTTAAAGAGAGTTTATCTCTTTCCCAACAATGGTACAGTGAAGAATGCACTATATGAATTCATAGGATATGAATTCAAATCTTGGATCTGCCACTCACTAGCTGTATAGCTTAGGACAAGTAATTTCTCCTCTCTGGGTTTCAGTTTCATTCTCTATAAAATAAGAGAATTGGAATAAACAATGTCTAAGGTCCCTTCTAGTTCAAAATCAATGATCTTCTGATAATCTCAGGAGAAATGAATTCAGAGAATATAAGGAGATGGACCTCTCCAAAGTCTTCCTTAAAGGTGCAAATCAAAGGAAGTGGTAGTCATGTTTCTAATGGCTATAAGAAACAACTTCATGGGGCATATGGTCACCTCACCTTGTGTATTCATGATAAGTATAAACCAAAGGACCAACAGAAACACACTTCAACCTATGCTAAGTGTCTGTTATTGAGAATTAAATGGAAGAAAAATAGGATTCCAATTTGTTAAGATTCACCACCACCACCACCTTAAGTCAGCATTTATTGGAATGCTTGGTTACTTTAATGCAACTATGAGTATAGGGGAGGGTGGCAATAAATGTGGACAATGTTGACTCAGGATCAAGAACAAAAGAAAGCAAAGGTTAGTAGAAGCCTCATGTTGACAGATCATGAATAATAAATACTCTACAAGAGGAGATTTAGAATGGTCTGGACATGACAACCCCTGAACACCAACACCACCACACACCACACAGACACACACACACACACACACACACACACACACACACACACACTATGGCCTAATGGAGAGTAATAGAGGTAGAAACAACTTAATAATGTTTAAATGATTTCTGAATCCACTGACATGCTCCAGCAAAGATCAAAGACCAAATTAGAATAAAAATGAAAGACACGGTGTGCAGTTAAAATGACTCAAACACTATCTCTTTAAATAAGCTGCTGATATAGGAAAATGAGAAATGGATAAAAAGCATGCATTTCCATCACCATGTCCTCCAGATGTATAATTGCTATAAACCAATCACCACCATGAGGACAACAGATCCTAGAAACCACACTGACCAGCAAACACTCAACCTCCTTGTCAGTCAGTGAGATAGAGCAGCCAAGAATACCTCATCTGTAAAATCCTAATAAGAGATGACCATCCCATTGGGGAGGAGGAAGGAGAACCAGGTAAGGCTCAGGAACATACAGCAGCTTGGCTGCAATGGCTGGACTTACTTTCTACTTCCCTCCATTTTTTCTACATGGCCCCAGCAGCTGATCCTCTGAAACAGTCAGGCAGGAGCTCCTATGATCCCACTGGTGTCTGTTCAAGATGTTCATAGCTAGCTCCAGAGACAGAACAGAGAAAATTGAAGGATGGTGGACAAGGCATGTTTTGGAGGTGCACATCTGATCTCAAGCAATTGAGCTCCAACTTAAAGGTCCTTTCCTTGACCTCTGGTGCATTTCAGACATGCAGTGGAAGCTTTAGAAAAAGAGAGAAAACACTTTGATATCTGTCAAGAAAAGCTCAAATGGTCTGGGAGCCAAGATGGTGGAGTAATTGATAATTTCTATCTCCCTTCCCTTGTTGACCTTGAAGAGCCCAGGGGATATCTCCCCAGAAAAAAAAAAACCTGAAATAATGGGAGTAGCAGAAGGGATAAACAGTCTCTAACCCATGAGACTAGGAAAATCACTAAGGAGGGTCCCTCTTGCTGTGGCTGAAGGGAACCAGTGCAAGATCAGGGCTGCCCCCAAACAGCCCCACCTCAGCAAACTGGGGGAAGATCCTGAGGCACAGGGGTAGGGTTGAAGCCTACAACCACCATGAACAGAACCCCGGGCATGCCTCAGCATCCCAGGAGAATCAGGAAGACACTAGCACAGGTGGGATCACTAACCACTGAGCATGCCTATGCTGTAGCTCAGCAAAGGCGACCTCCTGTGACCAGACCATCCCTCCCCCACACTTAACACAATTAGCTCCAATGTAACTCTGGAGAAACCCCAAAAGACCTCACCTGGCCTCTGCTTTCCAACACCAGTCAATTCAGCACCAGGTAAACTGCAGCATTTTAGTTTCTAGTTGAAAGAACCAGAGGGCATAACACACAACGCCTCAAGTTTGGGTACAACAACTGTGAGACAGAGCCCTCTGTGTCCCAAATGCAGAGATCTACTTTAAAAGGCAGAAAAGGGGTCTTTATCATGAGTAAGAAGCAAAACAGAAAAGACCACAGAATCTTTCTATGGGAATAAAGACCAAAACAGAAATACCAAAGAGGTCAGCATTGAGACTGTACTCCCATCTGAAATTTCAGAAGGGAATATGAACTGGTCTGAAGTACAAAGAGCATTCTTGGAAGAGCTCAGGAAGAATTTTAAAAGCCAAATTAGAGAAATAGAAGAAAAATTGACCAATGATTTTAAAAATATGAAAAAAGAAATCACAAAAGAATTTAAAAAGAAAATTGGACAAATAGAAAAGGAAGTACAAAACCTAACTAGAGAAAATAACTCCTTAAAAGGAACAATGGACAGATGAAAAAGGAGATGCAAAAGTTAACTGAAGAAAACAACTTGATAAAACTTAGAATTGGGCAAGTAGAAGGTAATGTCTCTATGAGACATCAAAAATCAGTCAAACAGAATCTAAAGAATGAAAAGATAGAAGAAAATGTAAAACAGCTAATTAGAAAAGCAACTGACCTGGAAAATACCTCCAGGAGATAAAATCTAAGGATTATTGGTCTACAAGAAAGCCATGATGAAAAAAAAATCCTGGACAATATGATCCAAAAAATCATCAAGAAAAATTGTCCAGAAGTCCTAGATCCAGAGGGCAAATTAGTCATTGAAAGAATCCACTGTTCACTTCCTAAAAGGGATCTCAAACTAAAAACGTCAATGAATATCATTGCTAAACTACAGAACTGTTAACTGAAGGAGAAAATACTGCAGGCAGCCAGAAAGAAACAATTCAAATATCAAGGAGCTACAGTCAGGATCACACAGGACCTTGTAGCTTCTACATTAAAAGATCAAAGGAATTGGAATACAATATTCCATGAGGCAAAGGAACTGGGACTACAACCAAGGATTAATTACCCAGCAAAGTTGAGCATAATATTTCAGGCAAGGAGATGGGCATTCAATAAAATAAGGGATTTCCAGACCTTCCTAATGAAAAGGCCAGAACTCAATAGAAAATTTGATATTCAAATGCCAGTCTCAAGAGAGGCATAAAAAAATAAACAGGGGGGAAAAATTTTGTTACTCAATATGGGCAAATTGTATACATCCCTATAAGGGAAGAAGATACTTGCTAATCTTGAGAATTGTATATTTATTATGATATATAAAAGGGATATACATACATAGAGGGAGCAGTATAAAGTAAATTATGTCATGATAAAAATGTGATTTAAGAGTGCAAAGGGATTGTAATGGGAAATGTGAAAAGGAGAAGTCAGAGAAAGGTAAATTACATCACAAGAAGAGGCTCAACAATATATTACAATAGAGGGAAGGAGGGGAGGGAGATGAGCGCCGTTTGAGAGTTATTTTTGTCTGATTGGGTTCAAGGAGGGAAAAACAAACTCAGTTAAGTAAAGAAATACAACTAGCTTTATAGGCAGCAGGAGGGAAAGGGGGAAAGAAAAGGGAAGGGAGGCTAAAAGGGAGGAAAGAAGAAGAAAGAGAGGTAAAGAAGAACTCCCAACATATTCTGGAGCAGTGAAAGCCACAGAACAACAGAGTGAAGGAGATTTCTGTTCCAGAGAGACCTGAAAAACTGACACCAAAGGTCCATCAAGCACCAGACCCAGAACTGAGCCCAACCCTGCCTTAGCCACATGGCACTGAGAGGAGCAGATCTGAGCAGGCTTCAGGGACAGAATCTCCAGCAGCAGTGCAGGTCCCTCCACCCACAAGTGCCAAAGGTCAGTGAGAGAGTCTTTTCAGCTTACTGAGAGGGGAGTGGGGTGTCTCCATAACTCAGGCCCCCTCAGGAAGCAGCAGTTGAGGCAGCAGTGGACAAGGGTTCCCAAAGCAGACAGGAGCTTGGACCCATTGTTGAAGGTCTCCACATAAACATCCTGAGGGATCTGAGCCCCGTGTGGCAGCCCTGCCCCCACCTGACAACCTGAACTTAATCTCACACTGAATAGCAGCCCTGCCTCACTGAAAGCCCTGAGGCTGGGGAGCAACATTTGAATCTCAGCCTCCAAGCACTAGCTGGGCAGAACAGGAGGCAAGGCTGTGTGGAGAGGAAACTCAGAAGTCAAGTAACTAGCTGGGAAAATGCCCAGAAAAGGGAAAAAAATAAGGCCATAGAAGCTTACTTTCTGGGTGAACAGATGTCTCCTATCCTTTGAGATGAGGAAGAACAATGCTTCCCATCAGGTAAAGACATAGAAGTCAAGGTTTCTCTCTCCCAAACATCCAAAATAAATATTCAGTGGGCTCAGGCCATGGAAGAACTCAAAAAGGATTTTGAAAATCAAGTTAGAGAGGTGGAGGAAAAACTGGGAAGAGAAATGAGAGAGATGCAAGAAAACCATGAAAAGCAGGTCAACACCTTGCTAAAGGAGACCCAAAAAAATGCTGAAGAAAATAACACCTTGAAAAATAGGCTAATTCAACTGGCAAAAGAAGTTCAAAAAGCCAATGAGGAGAAGAATGCTTTAAAAAGCAGAATTAGCCAAATGGAAAAGGAGGTTCAAAAGCTCACTGAAGAAAACAGCTCTTTCAAAATTAGAATGGAACAGATGGAGGCTATTGACTTTCTGAGAAACCAAGAAATCACAAAACAAAACCAAAAGAATGAAAAAATGTAAGAGATTGTGAAATATCTTATTGGAAAAACAACTGATCTGGAAAATAGATCCAGGAGAGATAATTTAAATATTATGGGACTACCTGAAAGCCATGATCAAAAAAAGAGCCTAGACATCATCTTTCATGAAATTATCAAGGAAAACTTCCCTGAGATTCTAGAACCAGAGGGCAAAATAAGTATTGAAGGAATCCACCGATCACCACCTGAAAGAGATCCAAAAAGAGAAACTCTTAGGAACATTGTGGCCAAATTCCAGAGTTCCCAGGTCAAGGAGAAAATATTGCAAGCAGCTAGAAAGAAACAATTCCAGTATTGTGGAAATACAATCAGGATAACACAAGATCTAGTAGCTTCTCCATTAAGGGATTGAAGGGCGTGGAATAGGATATTCCAGAAGTCAAAGGAACTAGGACTAAAACCAAGAATCACCTACCCAACAAAACTGAGTACAATACTTCAGGGGGAAAAATGGTCTTTCAATGAAATAGAGGACTTTCAAGCATTCTTGATGAAAAGATCAGAGCTGAAAAGAAAATTTGACCTTCAAACACAAAAATGAAGAGAAGCATGAAAAGGTAAACAGCAAAGAGAAGTCCTAAGGGACTTACTAAAGTTGAACTGTTTACATTCCTACATAGAAAGACAGTATTTGTAACTCTTGAAACTTTTCAGTATCTGGGTAGTTGGTGGGATTACACACACACACACACACACAGAGAGAGAGAGAGACGAGAGAGAGAGAGAGAGAGAGAGAGAGAGAGAGAGAGAGAGAGAGAGAGAGAGAGAGAGCACAGAGTGAATTGAATAGGATGGGATCATATCTTTAAAAAATGAAGTTAAGTGCTGAGAGAGAAATGTATTGGGAGGAGAGAGGGAGAAATGGAATGGGGCAAATTATCTCTCATAGAAGAGGCAGGCAGGAGACTTTTTAGTGGAGGGAAAAAGAGGGGAGGTGAGAGAAAAACATGAAGTTTACTCTCATCACATTCGACTAAAGCAAGAAATAAAATGCACACTCATTTTGGTATGAAAACCTATCTTACAATACAGGAAAGTAAGGGAGAAGGGGATAAGCAGGGCGGGGGGATGATGGAAGGGAAGGCAATGGGAGGAGGGAGCAATTTGAAATCAACACTCTTCGGGAAGGACAGGATCAAAAGAGAGAATAGAAGCAATGGGGGGCAGGATAGGTTGGAGGGAAATATAGTTAGTCTTACACAACACAGCTATGGCCTGTGTTGAATTGCCTGCCTTCCCAAAGGGAATGGGTGGGGAGGGAGGGATGGGGAGAAGTTTGGAGCTCAAAGTTTTAGGAAAAATTGTCGAGTATTGTTCTTACTACTAGGAAATAAGAAATACAGGTAATGGGGAATAGAAAGTTATCTAGCCCTACAGGACAAAAGAGAAGATGGGGACAAGAGAAGGGAGGGATGATAGAAGAGAGGGCAGATTGATGATAGGGGAAATTAGAATGCTCGATGCATTGGGGTGGGGGAAGGGGACAAATGGGGAGAAAATTTGAAACCCAAAATTTTGTGAAAATGAATGTAAAAAAGTTAAATAAATTTTTAAAAAGTGTCATGATTGAAAGAACAACTCATCATAGATTTGCTCATTGTTGACCATCTAAAAACTTTATAAAAATTGCCCTACCTTTATGAAGGATTAAAAAGTCTTGACATAAAAAAAGAAGTAGGAAGAGAAAAGGAGATTAAAAGGGAGGAGGTTGAAAGAGAGAGGGAAGACTGAGGGAGGCAGCGGTCAAAAATTAAAACTCTATTCTGGCAAGGAAGGGAGAAGGAAGAACTAAAATCATAAACAAGGGGAAAGTGGATGGAGGGAAAGATACACATAGTAAGCATAACTGTGAATGTGAATGGGATGAACTCTCCCATGAAACTGAGATGGATAGCAGAATGGATTAAAAACCATAATCCAACAATATGTTGTTTACAAAAAACACATTTGAAATGAGGGCTTACACACAGTGTAAAGGTAAAAGGATGGAACAGAATATATTGTGCTTCAGTTGATGTAAAATAAGCAAGGGTAGCAATCCTAATCTCAGTCAGAGCAAAAGCAGAAATAGATCTATCAAAATAGATTTGATAAAAGTAATCAAAAGAGACAAGGGAGGAAACTATATCCTGCTAAAAGGCACCATAGACAACGAAGTGATTTCATTACTAAACATATATGCTCCAAGTGGTACAGCATCCTAATTCTTAGAGGAGAAGTTAAGGGAACTACAGGAAGAAATAGACAGCAAAACTATACTAGTGGGGGACCTCAACCTCCCCCTCTCTGAACTTGATAAATCTAACCTCAGAATAAATAAGAAAGAAGTTAAGAAGGTGAATAAAATTATGGATAAGGTAGATATGATAGATCTCTGGAGAAAATTTAATGGGGAAAAAAGGAATATACCTTTTTCTCAGTGGCATATAGCATATATACAAAAATTGATCATGTACTAGGTGATGGAAACCTCACAATCCAGTTCAGAAAGGCAGAGATAATCAATGCATCCTTCTCAGATCATAATGCAATAAAAATTATATGTGATCAAAGGTCATGGAAATATAAACCAAAAACTAATTGAAAACTAAACAATCTAATCCTAAAGAATGAGTGGGTTAAACAACAAATTATAGAAACAATCAACAACTTCATTCAAGAGAATGACAATAATGAGACAACCTACCAAATCTTATGGGATCCTGCAAAAGCAGTTCTTAGGGGAAGTTTTGCATCTTTGAATGCCTACATGAATAAAATAGAGAAAGAGAAGATCAGTGAATTGGGTATGCAGTTGAAAAAGCTCGAAAAAGAAGTAATTGGAAATCCCCAAGCAAATACCAAATTAGAAATACTAAAAACCAAAGGAGAGATTATAAAATTGAATGGAAATTATTAAACTAATCAATAAAACTAAGATTTGGTTCTATGAAAAACCAACAAAATTGATAAAGCTTTGGTCAATTTGATTTAAAAAAAAAGAAAGAAGAAAACCAAATTATCAATATCAAAAATGAAAAGGGTGAACTAACCTCCAACGAGGAGGAAATTAAAAGAATAATTAGAGATTACTTTGTCCAACTGTGTGCCCATAAATGTGACAATTGAAATGAGATGGGTGATTATTTTAAAAAATATAAATTGCCCAGATTAACAGGAGAGGAAGTTGAGTACTTAAATAACCCCATCTCAGAAAAACAAATTGAGCAAGCCATCAGTGAATTCCCTAGGAAAAAACCTCCAGGGCCAGATGGATTTACAAGCAAATTCTGTCAAACATTTAAAGAACAGTTAATTACAATACTATATAGACTATTTGGGAAAATTGGAAAAGAAAGACTCTTCCTGAATTCTTTTTATGATACAAATATGATTCTGATATCTAAACCAGGAAGAGTCAAAACAGAGAAAGAAAATTATAGACCAGTTTCTCTAATGAATACAGATGCAAAAATTTTAAATAAGATATTAGCAAAAAGAATACAGCGACTTATCACAAAAATAATGTATTATGATCAGGTAGGATTTATACCAGGAATGCAGGGCTGGTTCAAAATTAGAAAAATTATTATCATTATTGATCATATCAACAACAAAACTAATAGAAACCATATTATCTCAATAGATGTAGAAAAAGCTTTTGACAAAATATAACACCCATTCCTATTGAAAACACTGGAGAATATAGAAACAAATGAAACTTTCCACAAAATAATAAGTAATATCTACCTAAAACCCATCATCAAGCATTATATAAAATGAAGATAAGCTAGATGCATTTCCAATAAGATCAGGGGTGTCTATTATCACCACTGTTATTCAATATGGTATTAGAAATCCTGGCTGTAGCAATAAGAGAAGAAAAAGAAACTGAAGGAATTAGAATAGGTAAAGAAGAAACTAAGTTATCACTCTTTGCAGATGATATGATGATGTACTTAGAGAATCCCAGAGAGTCAAGTAAAAAATACGAGAAATAATAAACAACTTTGGCAAAGTCGCAGGGTTACAAAATAAACCCAGTTAAATCATCTGTATTTCTATATATTAGTAACAAAATCCAACAGCAAGAGATAGAAAGAGAAATCCCATTTAAAACTACAATAGACACTATAAAATATCTGGAAGTCTACCTGCCAAAACAAATTATATTAACACAACTACAAAATACTTTTCATACAAATAAAGTCAGATCTAATTAATTGGAAAAACATCAGTTGTTCATGGGTAGCCAAGATAATATAATAAAAATAACAATTCTACCTAAATTAATTTACTCACTCAGTGCCATACCAGACTATCAGATAATTATTTTCTAGAGCTAGAAAAAATAATATCAAAATTCATCTGGAAGAATGAAAGGTCCAGAGTATTAAGGGAACTAATGAAAAGAAATGCTAGGGAAGGTGGCCTAGCCCTACCAGATCTCAAATTGTAGTATAAAGCAGTAATCATCAAGACCACCTGGTTCTGGCTAAGAAACAGAGGGGTAGACCAGTGGAATAGGTTAGGTAATCAAGACACAGTAGTCAATTAATATAGAAATCTACTGTTTGATAAAACTCAAGGACCCCAGCTTCTGGGATAAGAACTCACTATTTGACAAAAACTGCTGAGAAAACTAGATAACAGTGTGGTGGAAACTGGCATAGATCAATGCTTGACACCATACACAAGAATAAAGTCCAAATGAATATATGATATATGTATAAAGATTGATATTATAAACAAATTAGGGAAGCAAGGAATAGTGTATTTCTCAGATTTATGGAGAATGGAGAAATTTATGACCAAACAAGAGATAGAGAACATCATAAAGTACAAAATGGATAATTTTGAGTACATTAAATTGAAAAGTTTGCGCACAAACAAACCCAAGGCAACCAAGATTAGGAGGAAAGCAGAAAATGGATAAAGAGATTTTGCAACTAGTGTCTGTGATAAAGACCTCATTTCTAAAATATATAGAAAACTGAGTCAAATGTACAAGAACACAAATCATTCCCCAATTGATAAATTATCAAAGGATATGAACAGGGAGTTTTCAGAGGAAGAAACTAAAGCTATCTATAATCATATGAAAAAATGCTCTAAGTCACTATTAATTAGAAAGATGTAAATCAAAACAACTTTGAGGTACCGCATCACACCTATCAGATTGGCTAACATGACAAAACAGGAAGATAATAAATGCTGGGGAAGATATGAGAGAGTTGGAACACTAATTCATTGTTGGTGGAGCTGTGAGCTGATCCAACCATTTTGGAGAGTAATTTGGAACTATGCCCAAAGAACTACAAAAATGCTCATACCCTTTGACCCAGAAATATTGTTTCTGGGGCTCCATCCCAAAGAGATCATAGAAATGGGAAAGGGTCTCACATGTATAAAACAATATTTATAGCAGCTCTCTTTGTGGTTGCCAAAAACTGGAAATCAAGGGGATTCCCATGAATTGGGGAATGGCTGAAAAATTTGTGATACATGAATGTAAGGAATACTATTGTGCTGTGAGAAACAATGAACAGGAAGACTTCAGAGAAGCCTCGAAAGACTTATATGAACTGATGCTGAGTAAAAGGAGCAGAATCAGGAGAACTTTGTACACAGCAATCACTACAGCGTGCAAGGAATTTTTCTAGTAGACTTAATACGTCATTGCAATGTATGAACTTAAAAAATATCCAATGGACTCCAGGCAAAACACCTTCCCCATCCAGAAAAAGAACTATGGAACTGGATTGCAGATAGAAATGGACCATTTTCTTTTCTATCATGTTTTGTTCTGCTTTGTTTTGTTTTGTTTTATAGTTTCTCCCATTCATTTTAATTCTTCTATGCAACATGTATTTAATAGGAATGTACATGTAGAACATATATAAGATTGTACACCATCTCAGAGAAGGAGGGAGGAGGGAGGAGAAAAAAATCTAAGATATATGGAAGTGATTGTCAAACACTGAAAACAAATAAAATAATTTAATTTAAAAAAAAAGAAAACCTCAAATGGTGTCACAAAGAGTCAGACAACTGAAAAGACTGAACAACGCACAACAAAGAAACTTTTAAAAAGACATAAAAAGAAGGTTACTAAGTCCCTGATTGGCCCCTTATTCCTTTGAATGTCCCAAAGTTTGTCTTTTGTCCCTGCTTTTGGAGTTGCTCACTTCCTGTTTGGTACTTCAGCAATTGTTGAGATGCTTTACTACCTCCTACCCCCTGTGCTGATTGTAAGATCCCTGAGGGCAGGAGGCAGTTTGAATTTATGCTTATATCTTCCTCAGAGCGAGGCAGAATGGCTTCGTCTGATTTAGCCTGATGATTTCACTGCTGCAGGGCACTCTTCACATAATGGAGACTGATTATGCCCCTATAACTTATCCCCTTAGAGAGCTATGAGGCCAGCTGTCCAGCTACTGCACACACTGCTTCTCACCTATTTATTTTATCAACTACATATAAGCACATGTGCTGTCTCATTCAGTAGAGTATAACTTTCTCAAGGGCAGGAACTATTTCATGTTTTGGGGTTTTTTTTAGAATTGTTTTGGTTCATTTAAAACTTACGTACAAAAAGATGAGAGAGAGACAGAGAGAGAGAGAAAGAGAGAGAGAGAGAGACAGAGAGAGAGACAGAGACAGAGAGAAAGAGAGAGACAGAGACAGAGAGAGAGAGAGAGAGAGAGAGAGAGAGAGAGAGGGAGGGAGGGAGGGAGAATAATTCCAGATACGCAGCACAACATAAAAAAAGAATTCAATATACAACCATGAATTTCCATTTCACACTATTTACTTAAAAAAAACTATGTAATAAATTCTATGTTTTCAAATCTACCCTGATTTTCTGTGATTCCTTCTGAGTTTTCTTTTGTTCTCTGTGGTGCATTTTTTCTTCCTTTCTCCACATCCTGCCTTAGAGATGGCTACGTTAGATACTCGTATGTGTGTGTGCGTGTGTGTGCATGTGGACAAAACCATACTGTACACATTTCTATTTATCAGTTCTTTCTCTGGAACATTAATAGATCTTTTATATTGATTTGAGTATTTATAATACTTAGAATGGCTTAGTTATTAAAAGCTGTTCTTGGAAAGATATCACTGCTACTGTGCACAATGTTCTCTTCATTCTTGTCATTTCGCTCTTCATTATTTCATGATTTTCCTTATTTTTCTATAATCGTAGAGCTCATCATCTCTTACAACACAGTAGTATCCCATCACAATCATATACCACAACTTGTTCATGCATTCCCTAACGGATGGGCATTCCATTAATTTCCAGTTGCTTGACAACACAAAAAGAGCTGCTATAAATATTTCAGAACATGTTAAGTTTCCCTCCCATTTTTCCTAATCACCTCGGGAAACAGATCTAATAGTAGTATTGCTGGGTTAAAGGGTATACACAGTTTTACAATTCTTTGGGTATAATTTCAGATTGCTTTCCAAAATGGTTGGCTCAGTTCACAATTTCATTAGTGTCCCAATTTTTCCATATCCCCTACAATATTTGTCACTTTCCCTTTTTATCATTTTAACTAATCTGATAGGTATAAAATGACATCTCAAAGTTGCTTTAAGTTGCATTTCCCTAATCAATCGTTATTTAGAGTACTTTTATATGACTATATATATATATATATATACAGCTTTGATTTTTTCATCAAAAAACTGCTTGTTCATATCCTTTGACCAATTATCAGTTGACTCATATTCCTATAAATTTGACAAAGTTCTTTATATATTTGAGATATGAAACCTTTATCTGAGAAACAGTTTATAAAAATTTTCTCCCAATGTCTTCTTTTCCTTCTAATCTTGGCTACGTTGGTTTTTATTTGTACAAAATCTTTTAATTTTAAGGTAATGGAAATTATCTCGCATATACCTCACAATATCTCTTGTTTATGCTTAAACTGTTCTCTTATCCATAAATCTGATGGATAATGTGTTCCATATTCTTCAGATTTTCTTATGATAGCTCTCTTTATACCTAGGTCTTGCATCCATTTTGACCTTATCATGGTAAAAGGTAAATAGTCGATGCCCAATTTCTGCCAGACTGCATTTCCAATAATTTTAATCAAGTAATGAATTCTTATCTCCAAAGTTCAAATCTTTACATTTGTCAAACACATGGTTACTATAATCATTTGCAACTGTATATTCTATGTCCACTGTTCCAGAAACCTACCTTTTTTATTTTTAGCCAGTGCCACATAGATAATCACTGACTGATAATATAGTTTAAAATCTGGTACTGCTAAACCTCCTTCTTTATATTTTTTTATTAATTCCTTTAATATTCTTAACCTTTGGTTCTTCCAGATGAATTTTGTTATTTTTTCTAGTTCAGTTAAAAAAAATTTTGGCAATTTAATTGGGATGGATTTCAGTAGATGAGGTAAAATTGTCGTTTTTATTATATTGTCTCAGCCTACTCATGAGCAATTAATAGTTTTGCAAATATTTGTTTGATTTTATTTCTACAAAAAGTGTTTGATAATTATGCTTATCTACTTCCTAGATTTGTTTTGGTAGATATACTCACAGGTATTTTATACTGTCTGAAGTTATTTCAAATAGGGTATCTCTTAATATTTCTTCTTGCAGGGTTTTTTTTGTGCGACATACAGAAATGTGATGATTTATATGGGTTTATTTTATATCCTGCTACTTTGCTAAAAATTATTGCTTCCATTTACTTTTTAGTTGAATCTTTAGGATTTTCCAAGTATATCATCATATTATCTGCAAAAAGAAGTCGTTTTCTTACCTCGTTGACCATCAGATTCCTTTAATTTCTTTTTCTTCTTTATTGCCATATACAATGTTGAATAATATTTGTGACAATGGGCACCCTCGTTTCACTCCTCATCTTATTGAGAAGGCTTCTGGTTTATCCCCATTATAAATAATACTTACTGATTGTTTCGAGCAGATGCTTCTTTTTATCATTTTAAGGAAAAATCCATTTATAACTGTGCTTCCTGGTGTTTTTAATAGGAATGAGTGTTTTATCAAAAAATTTTCTGCATTTCTTAACATGGTTGTATGATTTTTATTACTCTTGTTATTTATATAATCAATTATATTAATAATTTTCCTTATGTCAAACCATCCCTGCATCCTACTTGGCCACAATGATCTCCATAATATATTCTTATAGTTTCCTAGTTAGTATTTTATTTAGAATTTTTGCATCCATATTCATTAATGAGATTGGTCTATAATTTTCTTTCTCTGTTTTTGCTCTAGGTCTAGGTATTAGTATCATATTTGTTTCATATGAAAAGTTTGGTAGGACTCTTTCTTTACCTATTATTCCAGATAATTTATTTAACATTGGAATTATTTGATCTTTGAATGTTTGGTAGAATTCACTAGTAAATCCATCAGGTCCTAAAGATTTTTTTCCTAGGAAGCTTATTTTGGCTCATTCAATTTGTTTTTCTAAAATAGGTTTGTTTAGATATTTTCTTTCTTCTTCTGTTAATGTAGGCAGTTTATATTTTTTAAATAGTCTTTCATTTTATTTAAATTAGTAAATGTATTGGCATATAATTTGGCAAAATAACTCCTTACAATTAATTTGATTTCATTTCAATTAATGTTATATTCACTTTCATTTTTAATACTAGTGATTTGGTTTTCTTATTTTTTAAATCATATTAACCAATGGTTTATTATTCTATTATTTTTTCCATAAAACCAACTCTTGGTTTTATTTACTAATTCAATGATTTGCTTAGCCTCAAATCTAGTAATCTCACCTTCAGTTTTTTTAGGATTTCCAGTTTGGTGTTAATTGGATCTTTTCTAGTGTTTTTTAATTGCGTACTCAATTCATTGACTATAAATTTTCTTCTGATTACTGCTTTTGCTGTATCTTACTGATTTTGATATGTTGTCTTATTATTGTTATTCTCTTTAATGAAATTATTGATTGTTTCTATGATTTGTTCTTTAGCCCTTTACTCATTCTTTAAGAGTAGGTTATTTAATCTCCTATTAGTTTTTTGGTCTGTGTCTCCATGATCTCTTGTTGAATATCATTTTTATTTCATCATGATCAGAAAAGGATGAACTAAATATTTCTTCTTTTCTGCATTTAACTATAAATTTTTATACCCTAATGTATGGCCAATTTATGTAAAGGTACTATGTATTGTTGAGAAAAAAGTGTATTCACTTCTATTCCATTCAATTCTCTCTACATATCAAATATATCTAGCTTATCTAAGGTTCTATTCACCTCCTTAACTTTTTTCTTATTTGTTTTTTGATTAGATATGTCTAATTCTGAGAGGAAAAGGTTAAAGTCCCCCACTATTGTAGTATTGTTGTCTATTTCTACCTATAATTCATTTAACTTTTCCTTTAAAAAATTAGATGCTATACCATCTGGTGCATATACATGTAGTTTTGATATTGCTTCGTTGTCTATGGTACCTTTTACCAAAGTTTCCCTATTCATCTCTTATTTAAATCTATTTTAGCTTTAACTTTGTCTGAGACAATAATTGCTACCATTTTTTAAACCCCAGTTGAAGCATAATTGATTCTGATCAAGACCCTTGCCTTTACTTTTTGTGTGTCTCTGTGCTTCAAATGTTATTTCTTGCAAACAACCTATTTTAGGATTCTGTTTTTTAATCCATTTTGCAATCCATTTCCATTTTATGGGTGAGTTCTTCCCATTCATATTCAAAGTTATAGCTACTAGTTGTATATTTCCTTCCATTCTTTTTTTCCTTACTATTATCCTTCTCACCCTCTCTTTTTACCTTATCCTTTCTCATATGCCTGGTTTACTTCTAACCTGGGTTACATTATTTCAATAATCTGCACACTTTTTAAAGAATCCCTCCCTCATCTTCTCCTTCCACTTCCCACTCCCCCAACCCTCCTACTTCTTGATCTACACACCTTTCTAAGTCCCTCTCTTATCCTGTCCCCTTATCTTCCTATTTCTTAATAAATTTAGAAAACTTTTATGTTCTTCTATATGTACATATAATTCCTTTTTAACCCAGTTCTGATGAGAATAAGCTTCCAGCACACCAGCCCTCCACTCATACCTGTTTCTGTTGTAGCAGTTCTTCCATTCATGCCTCATTTGTACGAGATAATTGCTCCACTTAATTATTCCCTATCCAATTTTATTTTTTAGACTCATCCCATCATACTCACCTCAACCCCAAGTCTTCTATCTATGTATGCTCTTTCAAACAATGCAAGTAATGATAACATTTATTTTATGTTCCCATATAAGGAGTAAACAGTTTGACCTTGTTGATTGCATTATAATTGGTCTTCAGTGATTACCTTATGTTTCTTCTGGATCTTATATGTTAATTTTTCCATTGAATTCTGTTTTTCTTTTGTCATCAATGCCTAAAAATCTTTCAATTCCTTAAAGATCCTTTTCTTCATTCAAAGTATGCTCAGTATTTCTGGGCAAGTTTTACTTGGTTGCAAACCCAGCCCTTTTGCTCTTCCTAATATAATATTCCAAGCCCTTCAGTCTTTTAGAAGCTGCTGGATCTGAGTATTGCTCCACAGTATTTTTTTTTCTTATTTTTTGTAGTATGTCTTTAAACTGGGAGCTTCAAAACTTGGCTTCAATGTTCCTGTAAGTTTTCATCTTGGTATCCCTTCCAAATAGGTGGTAATTGGTGGATTTTTAAGATTTCTATTTTACCCTTTCATTCTAGAGCTTCAGTTCAATTTTCCTTAATAATTTCTTATAATTTATCTAGACTCTTTTAAATAAATTGCAACTTTCTGAGAGAGAAAATTATAGACCAATTTCCCTAATGAATATAAATTCAAAAAATTTAAATATTGTCAAAAAAAGATTACAGCAACTTATCACACGAACAATATGCTTTGATCA
The DNA here is from genome assembly GCA_023548195.1 of Bettongia penicillata ogilbyi. Classification (NCBI taxonomy): domain Eukaryota; kingdom Metazoa; phylum Chordata; class Mammalia; order Diprotodontia; family Potoroidae; genus Bettongia; species Bettongia penicillata. Next base: position 7,731,887 of record JAJHZJ010000134.1, on the reverse strand, counting down.
GGTGATATTTATACCCGGAATGCAGTCCTGATTCAATATTAGGAAAACTATCAATATAATTGATCACATCAACAACAAAACTAACAGAAACTATATAATTATTTCAAAAGATACGGAAAAAGCTTTTGACAAAAAAACACTGGAGAGCATAGAAATAAATGCAGACTTCCTTAAAATGATAAATAGCATTTACCTAAAACCATCAGCATGCATTATATGTAATGGAGATAAACTAGCTGCATTTCCAATAAGATGAGGGAGGGGATGAAACAAATATGTCCATTATCATCACTGTTATTCAATATGTGACTAAAAATGTTAGCTTTGATGATAAGAAAAGAAAAAGAAATTGAAGGAATTAGAATAAGCAAAGAAGAATTAACTTATCACACTTTTCAGAAAATATATTCAGAAAAATATATATGTTTCAGAAAATATATTCAGAAAAAATATTCAGAAAATAGAAAATCCTGGAGAATCAAGTAAAAAACTACTTGAAAACAATAAACAACTTTAGCAAAGTTTCAGAATACAACATGAACCCACACAAATCATTTGCATTCCTATATATTACTAACAAATTCCAAGAGCAAGAGGTAGAAAGAGTAATCCCATTTATAGCTGCTGTAGATACTAAAAAATATTTGGGAGTCTACCTATCAAAACCAAATCCAGGAACTACATATGAACACAAATACAAAACAGTTTTCTCACAAAGTCAGATCTAAATAAAAAACTGAAATCTAGACACCCTAAATCAAAATAAATAATTGGAAAAACACCAATTCCTGGTGGGTTGACTGAGTTAATACAATAAAAATGATAATTCTACCTAAATTACTTTACTTATTCAGTGCCATATCAAACTAAAATAAAACCTATTTTATAGAGCTAGCAAAAATTAATTTTAAAATTCATCTGGAAGAGCAAAAGGTCCAGAATATCAAGGGAATTATTGAAAAGAAATATTAGGGAAGGTGGCTTAGCCATACTAGATCTTAAATTGCATTATAAAGCAGCAATCATCAAAACCACTTGGGACTGGCTAAGAAATACAAGGGTAAAGCAGTGGAAGAGGTTAAGTACACAAGACACAATAGTCAATGATTATAGCCATCTACTGTTTGATGAACCTAAGGACCCCAACCTCTAGGATAAGAGCTCACTGTTTGACAAAAACTGCTGGGAAAACTGGAAAATAGTGTGTCAGAAATTAGGCATAGATCAACACCTGAAATCATTTGCCAGAAAAAATCCAAATGGGTACATGATCTAGGTATAAAAACTGATACTACAAACAAATTAGGGGAGCAAAGAATAGCTTATTTGTCAGATTTATGGAGAATGGGGGAATTTATGAACAAACAAGAGAGAAAGAACATTATGAGATGCAAAATGGGTAATTGTGATTGCATGAAATTAAGAAGTTTTTGCACAAAGTCAATTCAACCAAGATTAGGAGGGAAGCAGAAAATTAGGAAAGAATTTTTACAACTAATGTCTATGATAAAAACCTAATTTCTAAATACATAGAGAACTGAGTCAAATTTACAAGAATACAAGTCTTGTATTGACCATTTGACCATCGATAAATGGTCAAATAATATGAACAGGCAGTTTTCAGAGAAATAAATTAAAGCTATCTATAGTCATATGAAAAAATGCTCTAAATCACTATTGATCAGAGAGATGCAAATCAAAACAACTCTGAGGTACCACATCACACCTCTCAGATTGACTAACATGACAAAACAGGAAAATGGTAAATGTTGGAGAAGATGTGGGAGAGTTGGAACAGTAATTTATTTTTGGTGGAGCTGTGAGCTGATTCAGCCATTCTGTAGAGCAATTTGGAACTATGCCCAAAGGGCTATAAAAATGTGCATACCCTTTGACCCAGTAATACCACTTCTAGAGCTGTATCCCAAAGATATCATAAAAAATGGGGAAAGGAACCACATGTACAAAAATATTTATAGCAGCTCTTTTGTGGTCACCAATGAGGGAATGCCCATCAATTAGGGAATGGCTGAAGTAGTTGTGGTATATGAATGTAATGGAATGCTTGTGCTATAAGAAATGGTAAACAGGCTGACTTCAGAAAAACCTGAAAAAGACTTATATGAAGTGATGTTGAGTGAAGTGAGCAGAACCGGAACATTATAAACAGCAACAGCCACAAAGTGAGAGGATTTAGTCCTTCTCAGCAATGCAAAGACCTAAAACACTTCCAAAGCTCTCATGATGCAAAATGCCATTCACATCCAGAGAAATAGCTGTGAAGTCAGAATACAGAATGAAGCAGACTATTTTCTCTTTTATTATGTTGTGTTTTGTTTTTCTCATGGTTTCTCTCATTCGCTATAATTCTTCTATGCAACATGACTAATGTGAAAATGTGTTTGTTAGGAATGTATGAGTGAAGCCCATATAAGACTGCATGCCATCTTGGGGAGGAAGAAGGGGGAGAAAATTTAAAAATTTTGGAAGTAAATATTGAAAACTGAAAAAAAATTAATTAATAAATTTTTTGGGGAAAAAAAGAAAAAAATCACAAATTTCAAGTAGTCCAATGATTCTTACATTGTCTCTCCTCAATCTGTTCTCTAGATCAGTTGATTTTCTAATGAGATGCATCACATTTTCTTCTCTTTTTTTCATTCTTTCGATTTTATTTTGTTATTTCTTGATTATAATTTCATTAACTTCCTTTCACCCAATTCTAATCTTTGAGGAGTTACTTTTTTTTCCTTAATTTTTTGTATCTCTTTTTCCAATTGGTTGACTTTCTTTTCTTAATTTTCTTGATTTTCTCAAATCATGTTTTTCCCCTAATTATTCCTCAGTCTCTTTTATTTGACTTTTAAAGTCCTTTTTAAGCTTTTCTAAGAACTCTTTTTTGGCTTGTGACCTTATTTTAAGTCAGAGTGACTTTTTTAACTTCACTATCTTCTGATTATGAACCCATATTTTCTCTATCCCTGTAGTAGCTATCTATGGTCAGATTCTTTCTCCTTTATTTGCTCTTTTTAAAAGCAGCTTATTATTATTTTCAGGTTGTTGGCTGAATGTTGGGGATGATGCCTCAGGTTTCAGGTTTTTTATGTTGTTGTTTTGTGAGTTCTGTCTTGGGACCTAGCCTTGGATGCTACCCTCAACCCTAGCCACACTACACTGTTGCTGCAAATGTTCCTGCTTCCCTCCCATGGCTGCTGATTTCAGCTCGCTCCTCTGTCCTAGAACCAAAATCAGGGACTCCACTGTCCTACAAGTGCCCACAACCAGTAGGGTCCCCACTCATTTGCTACCACACTCACTCACATGTGCTTACTCCTCCTTGTCCATAGCCACATCCCTGGCAACACACCTAAGTCTAATGGCCCTTGGCAGGGAGGGTCCTTCAATCCTCCCCTGCTTAAAAGTCCATTGTCCAACCCACCCACTGTCCATGAAGTGACAGTTCCTAATGCCAAAGCTAAAATCATAGCCAGTTACCTCCAGGGTTGTGGTATGTTGATTCAGTGGGAGTCTGCCCTGAGGAGTTTGCACTTCAATCATGCTAAACATTTTAGGTGGACAATTCCTTTACACAGACTTTTAATTATTTCTGCCTCTCAAAGTTCACTTTTTACATTGTTTGTGAAAGATTTTTGGAGATCCCAGTATTTCCTACCTTGTTGTGCTATCTTCTCAAAATTCTCTTCTCTTTCATTCTTTATGCCTACGACAATAAAAGGTAATTAACTGTTGGATGCTGATGTTACCTTACACACATGATAAGAGCTAATAATTCTTTTTTAAGTCAAATCGTTTTTTAATAAAAATAATAAGTAATATTTACATAGACTTTTAAAGTTTACAAAGCACTTTGCATTTGACTCTGACAACAAACATATGGAATAGATGCTCTTATTTTTAAATATATATTTATTATTAATATTTTTTCCAAAATATTTAAGTTCTACATTTTCTCCCTCCCTTTCACCCCCTCACACCTATTGGAAATGCAAGCAATGCAATATCAGTTATACATGTGAAATCATATAAAATGTATTTCTGTATTAGTCATATCATGTGAAAAGAAAAGGTAGAAAGCTATACATCAAGTGCATTCAGAGTTCATCAGTTCTTTCTCTGAATTTGGATAGCACTTTTCTTAATGAGCCCATTAGGATATTCTTGGAATATTTTATTGGTTGGAATAACTAAGTCTTTCGCAATTGATCTTCCTTGTTCCTACAGGTCTTGTGATATGTGTGTGTGTGTGTGTGTGTGCTTTTCTGACACGATTCTTATAATCATACTCCACCACAATCATATACCGCAACTTGTTCAACTATTCCCCATTTGATGATCATCCTCTTATTTTCTCATTCTTTGTCACCACACACACACACACACACACACACACACACACACACACACACACACACAAAGTTACCTAAATATTTTTGTACATATAGTTCCTTTACCTTTTGCTGTGATGTCTTAGAACTCTAATCCTGGTGGTATTGCTGGGTGAAAATGTATGCACAATTTTATAACCTTTTAAGAATAGTTCACATTGCTCTCTAGAATGACAGGACCAGTTCACAACTCCAACAACAGTTCATTGGTGTATCTGTTTTCCTTCACCCCTGCATCATTTCTGTTAGATGTGAGATATTACTTCCGGGTTGTTTTAATGTGCATTTCCCTTATCAGTAGTGATTTAGAGTACTTTTTAAAATATATGACTATAAATAGCTTTGATTTCTTCTGAAAACTGATTGTTCATATCCCTTGACAATTTAGCAATTGGGGAATAGCTTTTTTTTTTGGAAAATTTGACTCAGTTTCCTATAGATTTGAGAAGGAAGGCCTTTATCAAAGAAGCTTGTAATTTTTTAAATATCATTTCATTATATATGGTACCTTTTTAGCAAAATGTAATTTCCCTGATTATCTATTTTAATTAGGTATGGTTTCGCCTTTGCTGTTTCTGAGATCATGATTGCTGTCCCTGCCTTTTTTACATCAGCACAGTAGAAAAATTAATAATGATAATAATGACAGTTAGTATTTGCTTAGTGCCCACCATGTGTCAGGTGCCATGTTAAGTATTTCATAATCATCTCCTTTGTTTCTCACAACAACCCTGAGAGATAGGTACTATTATCATTCTTATTTTACAGATAAGGAAACTGAGGCAAAGCAACTTGAACAGAGTCACATACCTATTAAGTATCTGAGGCTGGATTTGAACTTAGTTATTCCTGACTCTAAGCCTGAGGTTTCATCCACTGCCCCTACTAGTTTCTGTTCATTTGGAAGTTCCATTTCCAGGTCTATTCATTACTGACCTTGTGACTTTGAATAAGTTATTTCCCTTTCCTTGCGTCTTAGTGTCCTCGTCTGTAAAATGAAGTGGTTATACTAGATGATCTTTGAGGTTTCTTCAGCTATAGATCTAGAACCCTAACCAGTAAAGGTGAGTTGGTACCTAAGTAGGGAGGGCCTGAATTGCCCGGTTGAAGGTATGAGTCTCAACCCAGAGACAGTGGGATTTTAAAAGGAGTTTGGCCCTGTCTAAGGGAGGCAAGGTGCTGGTCCAAAGACTCCAGCCAGAAGGCCTCTCCAGGGTTTGCAGATTTACTGGCCTGGGATTGGGGGAGTGGGGACCCACATTTACGCCTGCTCAGGTTGAGAGGTAATGTGTAAAGCAGAGGAGAAAGCTGGGTTCCATGCTGTTAGGTGTTAATGACTTCCTCCACTGTAGCTGGGAAAACCCAGAGCCCCCCAGCCTGGGCTTTGGCAGATAAATGGATTGGTTTGGTGTTAAGTCTTCTGTTATTTAACACATGATTAATGATCTGGAAGACGGAGCGAGCAATCCATTAATGCAATCTGCAGACCTCAGCACTCATACCTGCCCATGTGCTGGGGGAGGGGAGAGGGAGGGCAACTGGGGCTGCAAACCCAACCAGAGCAACAAAAATAACCAGAGAGAAACCAGGGTGTGGAGAAGAGTGAAATGGGCAAACACACACACACAACATACAAACACACAAAACACACAACACACACAAACACCCAACACATACACACTCACAGACACATAACACGCACGCTCAGTACACGCTCACAAACATACACTAATGGGACAGAACCAGAGAATCCCAAACAAAGGTACTCCCATGGGACAGATGTCTATCACTTAGTGCTTTCCTCAAGGATCTCGAAGACTCCCATCTAGGCAGCTCTAGGTGTTGAGTAGAAAACAGCAATTTAAAATAAAACCAACATAACAGTGCCGTATGACATTATAGTTCTCTAAAATGGGCAGGGCCATTTCTCTATCTCCTAATAATGATAATGTGAAGATGATGACATTCATGGGGACATAGATAGAAAACCCAGGCCCAGAGTCAGGCTGTGCATTCAAGGCCCCTCTGACACATCCTGGCCATGGCTACTCACTCCCAGACCATCAATTACAGAGTAGTTGCTTTGGCAGTCTAGTGGAAGGGATAAATGTGTACACAGATAACTGTAATATTGACCATTTCATTATGATGATCCCTTTTGTGTTTCAAACAGGAAAGACAAGTGGAATTCCCGGAATAGTGGAACACTTGAAGCTGGGGTAGTCAGGGATGACTTCCCAGAGGAGTTGGCCTTGGTAACATACATGGGGTATGGATGGTCAGAAACCAAGTAAATTAACCAATCAACACACTTTCATTCCTAGAGCAGAGATTCCTCCTCCTTGATGGAGGGAGTAACCAACACCAAGAAAATTATGGTTTGATCCAAAACAAGCCCCAATTCCATTCCTGCTCCTCCCTTACTCCTCCATGGTGCTGCTGACCCAGGAACAAGAGCTTCTGTCTCTCCTGCCTCTGGGCCTTTTCTTTCCTCTGACTCTCCCTCCCACTTGGAATGCTCTCTGTCCTCAGCTCTGCCTCCTGGATTCCCAAGCATCCTCCACAACCCTTCCCCAGCCCTTCTTACTTCCAGTACCTTCCTTCTGCTAACCACTCCCTCTTTCTCCTGTCTAGAGCTTGTCTATACAGAGCTGTTTCCTATCAATTCATCAACTCTTCCAGAGGAGGGACTGGCCTTTGCCTCTTTTTGCATCCCCAATCCTTAGCGTGGTGCCTGGCATACAGTAGGTGCTTAATAAATGTTTATTGACTGACTAATAGGAGAGGAGGAGCCCCACCATCTGCAGGCCCTTGGTCTGGGGAGGCGGGGAACTGACATTGACAGAGGCAGATGATAGAGGGACAGGCTGAGAACAGATCTGGGTCTGAATTACACTCCCAGGGAGTGTATAGGGGACAATTCATAAGAGAGCAAGAGGTGATTAAAGTGTGGACAGCTTTGTCCAGTTGGACTAGAGACAAAGAGACCCAAATAAAGAGCCCTGAGATTTTTATTAAATGAAGGGAACATCTTTGCTAAATCCATTGCATTCCCGTGAATTCCCTTGAAAGGCAAGGACATTCATGAATCTCTGATGCATTTCCTTAGGATTTGGAATGACCTTCCTAGGATGAACCATAAAAAATCTGCCCATAAAGGTTTACAAGTGAGAGAGACCCACCCCTTGCTGAAGACTGGGAGGAAGACACTCCCCTGCACACGGGTCTAGCCAATGCCTTTTCCCCTTGACACTCTCCTGTTTTCCTCTTTTTAGGTCGGCTTTCCTCTGGCAACTGGGCCTGCACATTTTTGGAGGGCTGGCCCTTGGGAGAGAGATTAGCCTTGTTCTACATCTGTGGGGAGAGGGCAAGATACCGGGATTCCAATTTAGGATTATGTCAGGAACGACTTCCTGAACTTTAGAGCTGTCCTGAAGCAGATTGCATCGCCTCATGGAGGGGAGTGGTGGTATTCCTTCTCAGTGGACATCTTCCAGAGAGGCACGAACTGGCTGTATGACAGCTCCCCCTTGGCTGTATGGATCACACTAGATAGCCACTGGGATCCTTCCTAAATCTCAGATTATCTGATCTTTGATTCCAAGTCAAATTCTGCTACTTCCCAGCCCCCCTCCCACTCTTTCAACATTCTCATTCTCTCCTCTGTGTCTCTGTCTCTGTCTCTCTCTGTCTCTCTGTCTGTGTATATCTCTTTGTCTGTCTGTTTCTCTGTCTGTCTCTCTCTCTGTCTCTGTGTGTGTCTGTCTCCCTCTCTATCTGTCTCTCTCTCTGTCTCTGTCCTCCTGTCTCTCTCTCTCTCTCTCTCTCTCTCTCTCTCTCTATATATATATATATATATATATATATATATATATATATATATATATATATCCCTCTGTCTCTCTCCCCCTTCCACTCTCTTCCCCTGGAATGAAAACAAACTTTCCTTCATCCTAAATCTTTTCATCTCCCCCTCCTTCCATCTGCTAGCTCTTGCTGAAACTTATCTTTCCGCTGCAGACACAGACTCCCTGATTGCTCTGTCATCCTCCAGGACTGATTGCACCATTGTTCATTCTCCTTGGCTCACTGGTTGAGGTGAGGTAGTTTTAGGACTCTTTGCTCCCCACTGACCCTTCCAGGTTTTCCCCATTCCTTCATCACTCAGTGACCTCTCTTCCTTTGAGGTTCATGCTATTGGTATCTACCAACCAATCAAAATCAAGGTCACTGTTAACTATAGACAGCCCCTCCCACCCCTTGTCACTTCACTTCCTTCATTAATGACTCATAGGGCTGCTAGATGACAGTGGATAAAGTGTTGAGCCTGGAGTCAGGAAGACGAGTTCAAATCTGGTCTCAGATACTTACTAGCTGTGTAACTCTGGGCAAGTCACCTAACCCTGTTTGTCTCAGTTTCCTCATCTGTAAAATAAGCTGAAAATGAAATGTAAAATGACTCTAGTGTCTTTGCCAAGAAAACCCTAAAAGGAGTCAGGAAGAGTAAAATGACTAAATAACAATGCAAACTTGCCTTATAATATTTTCTCTCCTGATCTCCTAGGGGACTTCAACATCCACATTGACTCTCCCTCAAATGCTTTCTAGGCACTCAGTTTCTCAGCCTACTCACTTCCCATGAGCTGATTCTCCACCTCAGCCAGATACAAAGATGGTTAGACACTTGGACTTATCATAATCCACAAATGTACCACCTCCATGCTCAGAAATTTCAAAATCCCTTTATCTGACCCTAGTCTACTGGCCTTCCCTTAAAAAACCTTGGACTTCCACTGTACCATGGCCTCTACTTCCTTGACCTTCTCAGTCCTCTCCCAGGTTACCCCCTGTTTATCAGTCATTCTTCTTTTCCCCATCTTGACTCCCTGGGGCACCAGTTCAACTCCATACTCTCTTTCTCTCCTGAATCTCTAGCTCCCTTATCATATGGCTATCTCAACCTTGGATTACCTCCACCATTCATTGCCATCACTCCTACACATGTGCTGCTGAAGTAAGGTGGAGGAAATCATACCACTCTTCTAACACGACAAATTTGTATACATAACCTCAACTGGGTCCTCGTTGGTGCTAAGCAATCTTACAATACCTGCCTTATCCCTAACTCTCCCACTCTCCACAAAGGCTCTTCCAAAGCTTCTCATCCCTCCTCAAACCTGACATGACTCCCTTCCCCCCACCTTCTAAACTGAGAATTTTGTCCGGTATTTGACAGTATATTGAGGTCATTCGCCATGAACTCCCTCTTCTTTCCTCTTCCTTATTTCCCATCACTCAGGTACCTTCTACTCCCCTTCTTCCTTCACTCGTCCCACATAATGAAGTGGGCTTTCTCCTTACTGAGACTAATGCCTCAGTCTGTTCAAGTAATTCAATCCCATCCCATATCATCCAATAGTTTGCCCCCTGTCACTCCTCATCACCTAATTTCAATCTTTCAGTGTCTACTGGCTCATTTCCTATTATCTACATACTCCTGTTTTTTTCCTCCTGAAAAAACCTTCAATTAGTTGATCCTTCCATCCCTGCTAACTGTATATCATCCTTTCATTCTTTGTAGCTAAACTCTTCAAAAAGGCAATGCCTCCACTCTCTCTCCTCTCATAGTCTTTTTAGCCCCTTTCAATCTCCCTTCTGGCTTTATCATTTCACTGAAACTCTTCTCTCCAATGATCTCTTAGTTGCCAAATCCAATGATTTCTCTTCCTCTTTCCCCCTGATTCTCTGCAGCCATGGACACTGTTGGCCACTCCTCCTCCTCAATACTCTATCCTCTTGTTTTTTGGGCACCCCTCTCTTCTTGTTGTCCTCCTTCATGTCTGATCTCTCCTTTGCTGGATCCTCCTCCTGATCACACCCTCTATCCACAAGTGTCCTTCAGATTCTGTCCTGGGTCTTCTTCTATTACTGGGGATCTTGGGGATCCCATCAGCTCCCATGGATTTAATGACCATCTCTATGCTGATGATTCTTAAATCTCACTTTCCTACCCCAGCCTCTCTGCTGACCTCCGATCTGGAATTTCCAACTGCCTTTCTGATCTCAAATTGGATGTACAGTAGACATCTGAAACTCAATATGTCCCAAACAGAACCAAGGATCTCTGCCCCCCAAACCCTCCACCACACACCTCCCCTATTACAGTAGAGGGCAACATTGTCTTCCTCATGCCTCAGACTTGAAAGCTGGGAGCCATTCTCATCTCCTTACTGTCTCTCACACACTCCCAATTCCAAGTTGTTGACAAGGCCCATTGATTTCACCTCCTCTCCTTGGACACTGCTCCCTCCACTCCAGACAATCCCTTATCACCTCACCCCAGACTATTACAATGGCTGCTGGGCGGTCCACCTGCCTCAAGTCTCTCCACACTCCAGTCCATCCTCCACTCATTCACTAATGTGATTTTCCTAAAGAGAAGGTCTGATCATGTCTCACACACACACACACACACACACACACACCCCTCCAGTGCCCCCCTCCATATTGCCTCCAGGATCAAATACAAAAAATTCTATTTACTATTTGGCATTCAAAGCCCTTTATAACCACTCCCCCTCCCACCTTTTCAGCATCTACATCTCACTCCTTGCCACTCCTTGTTCTTCAAACAAAGGACAACATTCTTCTGACTGATCCATGAACAAGACACTCCATGTCTTGGATCCAGGCATTCCCTCTGCCCCCACACCCGGAATGTTCTCTCTCCTCATCTCTGCCTGCTGACCCAGCCAAAATCCTGTCTTCTACAGGAAGCCTCAATGAATGCCTTCCCTCTCTCAAATCATTCCTATTTCTCCTACGTAGAGATTGCTTTGTATATATTTGTTTGTAAGTTGTCTCTCTGCCTCACAGGTCCAGATGGTGAGCTCCTTGTCTTTTGCCTTTTTTAATCCCTAGTATTTCTCATAGTGCCTGGCACATAGTAGGTGCCTAATGTTTGTTGATTGCTTGCTTGTCTGCTTCATGTACACACACATTTATGTATATATGTATGTATACATATGTCTGCCTATATATATATATATACACACATATATATATATATATATTTCCTTGTCTGTTTTTGTTTGTGCATTTTTCTGTGGGTTTTTATTAATCCTCTGACATTTCATGGCACATCCATTTCATTTAACTCCTGTACTGAGATTCACTGTTACCCCTAAGTAGAAGCAAAGCAGGGAAGTCTGGTTGAAGTTGGAGGGCTGACCAAGGGCTAAGGGAGGGCTCTTGAAACATCAAAGCAATACTCTCTTCCCTGAGTCAGCTTCTCAGTTGGGCTGGAGTTCTGTGCTCCTGACAGCTTGAAGTCAGGGCCTTTTCTTTTATGAGCCCAGAATGGGCCACTGCCAGGAGGAACCATTGGAAGGCCTCTCATTAAGTCCTTATAAATGGCACTCCCATCAGAGAAAGATAGGCAGGAAGGACAAAGGCCCCTCCCTCCTGGGCACTTTGGCAAGAAGGAGGTTCCTTCCACTTTCCCTCCTGCCCCTGCCCCTCACCCCAGGTTCCTGCACAGACATTTTCAGGATGACTGTTCTTGTTTCCGAGCTGCAACATCTGCTGGCTGCCCCATAAAGCAGGAACAGCTGTCAGTCATGCAGACATCACTCTGTAAATCTGCCCCAACAATGCTGTTTTCAAGTCCAGGGTCCTAGGGCAGGTTTATGAGGTGCCATCGCCGTGATTAACAATACCAGGAGAGAGCCGTGCAGGTGCAGGAAGAGAGAGAGGGAGAGGGAGAGGGGGAAGGAGAGGCAGGGGTGCAGCTCCTGACCAGTCTGGGGCACACATCACAACACTTTGCAGAGAACTAAAAAATAACCCGCCTCCTGGGCTGGGCTTGCACATGGCAGCCCGGAGAGCTAAAAAGGAAACGATCTTAACCACTCATCCTGACAACGGACACTCCACTCCAGCAGGGCATTTTCTGATATTTGCAATTTCTCCCAGACATCTTGGCATAAGGAAGGTAGTCCCTCTGCTTAGCACAGTGCCTGACATACAGTAGGCATTTAATTAATGCTTGATTCCTTCAGTCATGGAAAGCCTAAGTCATTCTTCAAAATGCTAATAATAGAGTTTATTATGTCTTGTGCATCTTTTCAAAAAATTAGTCTATGTTTATTAAAGAAAGGAGCAATAGAAAAAGCTTTAGCTCTGGAGGCAGGGGACCTGAGTTCAAATCCTCCTTTGATGCTGGCTCCTCTAGATGGCTTTAGCTAAGTGAAGACACTCTCAGGCTTCAGTTTCCACATTAGTAAAGAAGGGTTGAATTGATTGTAGATGACCTTTGAGGTCCTTCCTAGCTAGAGATGTATGATTCAGAGTATAACCATTGACCAAGGACAGGACAAGGAAGGGCATGGAGGATAGAAGATTTGGGTTCCTATCCAGGTGTGGTCTTCCCCCCCCCACCCCAGTCTCAGTTTCCTTGTCTATAAAAGGAGAGATTGAGCCCAATAGGCAGAGATATGAGATGGACTGGGGGGTGGGGGGAGAGGTGACAGCTCAAACTCCACTCCCACATGGGTCTTTCCTTGTGCTCAGAAGTGCCAGTGCTTTCCCTCCCCTAGAAATGACTTTGCATGGACTTAGCATCACATGCGCAGTTTCACTCGCCAAGAGGGGACAAATGCCTTATTTTCTTTGTATCTCCTCCTCTAGCACAAGACTTAGCAAATAGTTACTGCTTAATATATGCTTCTTAAATGATGAACCTGGGGCCCATGCAAGTTCTAAGGATGCTCAGTCTAACCTTCACTCTCCACACTGAGTCTCTTGTCCAGAGCAAGGTTCTCTCTCCCTCTTAGGGTTCGGTGCATACCCTCTGAGAAATCATAGGCTTATTCTCTAATGCCATCAACTTAAACTCTTGCTTGGGTGTTGTCAAGATTATCAGTTTAGTCATAATTCTGGAGAGGCAGCAGGTCGTGCACCAGGCTTGGAATCAGGAAGACTCATCTTCCTGAATTCAAATCTGACCTCAGGCACTTCCTGGCTATGTGACCCTGGGAAAGTCACTTCACCCCCAGTTTCTTCATCTGGAAATGACACATCATTCTGGTAATTTTGCCAAGAAAACTCCAAATGGGGTCACAAAGAGTCAGATGTAACAGAAATGACTGAACATTACTCAGCAAGTTATAAATAGTTTTTAGGAAGAAGAAGTATTTGCTAAGATGGTACCAGGAGGAAAAATTTTTACAAGACCTTTTCCCCTCCCCAGAGTGTCTGATGCATTCTCCCATAAGTGCATAGAGTCCAGGTGGCAGTGGGCTCAACCTTATTAAGGACATGTGGCAAAGGGGTAACTCATGACCTGGTTGCAGGAAGTCTTTTTCTCCCTTTTGTGTGCACTCAGGAAGCCCTCCTTGGGTAAGGTATCTCAGAAAGACCTTGATTCAAGTCCCACTTTTGACATATTGACTGTGAACTACTGAGCAAGTAACCTCAGAACCCCAGGTAACTCTTGGGGGCTAAAGTAGAAAGCAGTTGCTAGCTTTCTTTAGTGGGGGGAATGTCCTTGTCTAGAACTCCCTACACCACAGAAATCACAGGTCTGAGCTCCCCAATAACACCCTCCCCAGTTGAAAAAACCACCTCCACCCAAATAAACACAAATGAGCAAAGCATCATGAAAATATTCTTTGAACCCCCCTCAGCCACAGGTCTGTATTTATTCCTCTCCTAGATATTCCTGAAATCACAGTCACCTTTATTGCCTCTTCCAGCTCCCTAAAGATGTTGCTTCTACCTTCTGGGTATTTAGCTCAATTTCCTAAAGAAAGCCCACTTGAAGAACTCTCCTAAGGTGTTTTATGTTTTACCAGAGTTCTGAGGTAAATATAAGAATATCAGAAGGTTGGTAGGTAGTGGGAGGGTAGAGGTATACTGTTCCAAAGCTTTTCTACCCCCATTCACATACTATAATACAAACTACCATTCTTGTTGTTAAGTCAGTTCAGTATGTCTTACTTTGTGACCTCCCTCAGGGTTTTCTTGGAGTGGTTTGTCATTTCCTTCTCTAGCTCATTTTACAGATGAAGAAACTGAGGCAAAGAGAGTGAAGTGACTTGCCCAGGGATCCAACAGCCAATAAGTGTCTAAGGCCAGATTTGAAAAAAGAGTCTTCCTGAGTTTAACCCAACACTCTATCCTCTGTACCACCTAGCATCCCTATAAACTATTGGGTATTCCATTAAAAATATGTTTGGGCACCAAAAAAGAGCATGAAAAATGGTAACTATTTGCCTTGGTAGAGGATTTTGGTCAGTCAAAAAGGTAACAAACCTGAGGAGAGACACAGAAAGCATGGCACAGGATGGCAGTGGGAGCAGGGTAGGATGGGGTTCTATGCAAGGAAGAAAGTCCCTCTAGAAAGTAAGCACATTGTTTCCTTGAAGACAGGGGCATTCCCTTCCTGTCTTTGTCTTTCCAACACCTAGCACGATGCCTGCAAATGGGAGAAGCTAATTAGATGCTGATTGAGTTGCATGGACTGAATGATAGATAAATATAGTTATAGATCTATAGGTAGATAAAGCCATACTGGAGAGCATCACCAGCTGGAACCAACATGGAACTACAGGAAAAGGCACAAAGTAGAGAGGAACAATTCAGTATGCCACCTCCTGGCAGATCTCAGGAACTACATGGTTATACTTGAGAGGTGATGCTTGCCGGAATCAGCAGGTAATTACAGAGGAGAAGGAACCTATCTATTTTTGACTGTAGGTGAATGCGGATTCGCATACATGCTTGGGAAAAGGTTTCTGTTATGGTGGCCTCTCATCCCAAAGTTTCTGTCTTGAATTTTGATTTATTTTATTCAATATAGCCTTCTTTCCCATTGTGAGCTAGCTGTAGGCTTGGAAGTGACAAGTTAGTCTCATGGCAGCAGACACATATTTCCTCAGGTGATACTACATACCAGAGTGGGAATGAATCACCCAAATACATTTGGAGCTTTCATGTCATAAGAATCTTTAACACAAGAGTCACACGTACTGCTAGACCTCCCTGTGGCAAAACATATAGTTGTGTGCAGACAGATTAGCACTGGAAAATAATGCAAATTTTGACTTCAGAATTCTCAAGGTCTTATGCATTTTCACATTGAAGTGATGTCATTTTCTTGCAGAAAATTATTTTGTCAAAACATGGGAATGGTAGCCAGAAATGCTCAGCTTCGGGGTCATGTTACAGAATGTCTGCCAAACTCTATCAAGGCAAATTAAATCATTTTTATTATTTTGAGATAAACTCCATGAAGCAAGGCTCAACACTATAGAAATGTCATCTACTGTTCATCTGAAGGTCACATTACTAACGCACAAAACTTTTTACCTGCAAAGAGTAAAGATGACATTATGACCCAGATGCAAAAGTGATTGTTCACTATCACAACTCCAGTATATATGATATAGATCCTATAAGCACAGAAAGCTGGGGCTGTGGAAGAGATTACAGATAATTAACCCCAAGCCTCTCTTTTGACAGATAATTGGAATGTTTTCTAGTCTTGGATTAAATAACTTGATATATGGTGACAATTTAGGATGATGGTGATGATGATGGTGGTGGTAGTGGTGATAATGATGGCAGCTAACATTGACATCAAACTTTTAAAGCAAAGCTTTTAACTCTCACTATCTCATTTAATACTTTGGAAAAGATATTTTTGTGAGTCCTAATATACATGAGGCTAATACTATTCTTAGTTTTTTTTCTTTTTTTTCTGGATCAGGCCAAAAGTTTGTGAGTCTGGTTAATCAAAATATGACCTTAATCAAGGCTCTTTACATATTTTAAATTCATCAAATGTCGGGGGGGGCAGGGATTGAATTATCATTAAAGTACCTTTAACTCAAATTCTGTGATTTCCAAGGATGATTCCCAGAATTTCTAAATGAGTTTACTGTTACATTGTGTTTAGGCTTGTGTTTTTTGATACCTTTTTGAAAATTCTGATGATCTATAATCAAATTTCTTCTCAAATCACTGTTAAAAGCAGGTTTTCTGGATCATGCATGTCAACAGTTTTATAATTTTTTAAATATTTGAAATGTGATAATAAATGTGTGTCACAAGTCCCATACAACTCTAAGATTCCTTGCTAACCCAGGTTCAGTGTGGAGTGTTTAGAGTACACAAAATTATACAAATATGACTTGAGGACCCAACCAGCATATTCTCTGCCAACATCCCAGGTAAAGCTTTTAATGAGGATAGAATAGCAGGATAAATAACAAAGAGCAATTGATAACTGCATGTTACCCCTGCATGTCATGCCCAGGGCCCCATCTTGTTACAAACTGGACAGGGAACACTCCTTCATATGAAAGATGCTCACATGCTCACAACCCTGGCCCAGCTCCAGCAGCTCTTGGGCTCCATCACTCAGCCACCAGCTGAGCTTTATTGCTCTTCCATTTTCTCTCTCCAGCTGCTATTCTGCTGCTGGGGTTTCTTTCTGCTCAAAGGAGTCCTGTCCATCTTTCTTGATGCCCAAACACACAGGGCTTATCACATTTTCAGCTCTTTTGTGAGTCAGATACTCAACTATGACAAACAAGCACCCTTCAGGTTGATTCAACTATACTTCCCCCAACACACACCTCTGTGAATCACCTACAGGTTCCTTGAGTCATTAGGCCAGAGGGAACAGATTCCTTTCTACTTGAAATATGATTCTAATAGATATCTCCAAATATGAATTATCTTGTAGTCCTTTAAAGAGGGAGGCACTCAGAAAAATTGGATGGTATAACTAGCCACCATTTCCTATATTTCTACTGCTCCAGTCCAGGTTCCTTTCCACCTTAGAAACAGATTAAATGGATTATGAATTGTAAGGGGTCTGGAACTCTCGGATTATCAGGGTCATGATGCCCTCGGAAAAAATCTCTTGAGACAACATGTCCTTGCATGACTTAAGAGATGGACCACCCTTATGCAATAACCAACCTTCACAATTATCTTGAGCAATAACAACAGGCAAGCATGTAAGTTCAGCACACAGTGTTTACAAACTTCTTGCATGTATGGAAGTAGAATGCCTATATATACTCTGAGCTAGCTGAGAATAAAAGGAGTGCATACCATCCTTGCTCCCGCCTCATTCATTCGCTCCTGGAAGAAAGGTCTCATGCAGGCATGAGATCTTTGGGAGCTTAACATTTTTGATAACCTGAGAGTTCCAGATCCCTTACAATGAATGAACCACCATGGTTAATCTTATGCTCATTCTGCAAAATCAAACATTCTGCCCACAATTATTCACCAAGATAGTCTGTTCTACCCCTACATATATACTATATACAAGATACTATGACAGTTAAACCTTCCTAAAAATGATTTAGCACCCTAAAAGAGTCATGAAAATGGAAAATCCTCAGACTTCTCTTTTACCAGAATCTCTTTCACCTCAGAAAAGACTGGAATTAATAGACATGGTTATAAAAAAAGACAAGGCTAAATTCTCTTTTTAAAGACTGAAAATATAAAGGACAGATCTATTCCCCTCCTCCCATCCCTGTTTTACAGACATTTGAAATAAGTACTATAATAGGAACACAAGTAGACTCATCAAAATTTACTGCATATGAATTTGAATGCCCTTGTAAATGCCATCTAGCTGGCACAGCCTGTGTTCTGGGAAATTTCAATCCAACTCATCCTCTACACTGAGAAAATGGCATTCAGGAATCATTTCTGAAGTTCCAAAAAAGAGCTTTGGTCTCTTTGAAAGGTTCCTGCAGCAGGGATTCCAGTTCTGTTTTTTATTAGGCCATGACATTAGCGTTTTCATTAGCCTAAAAAGAACCATATTCTGCTCCACCAACAATAGAAACAGAACGTTTCCTTGTCTTTCATCATTTCTTCTGGAACTGCCTTGGAATTCTTGTCTTTGGTGTAGGTAAGATTCACCTCACAGTTTCCCTTCTCTGGTCAGACACATGGAGGCTAGAAATAATAGCCCTTTGGAAACACTCACCTTTGGAGTTTTCTAAGGCTTTAAAAATCACAGAGATTGTCTTGTGCAGTGTTTATATGTTCACAAAGGGACCCATGCCTTCCAACAGACTTGGTGATCAAAACTTCCCAGCAGGGATAATTTAATCATAACAGAGTTCAAAATTCACAGTATGGTGGAATAGGAAAGGACCTTGGAGACCGGCTAATCCAATCTCTGCTTCTCAGAAGGGGAAACAGACCTGACTTTCCCAAAGTCACACAACTAGCTATTAGCTGACTTGCTCAATGGTGGCATCTCTCCATCCAACCTAATCAGAATTCCTGATACTTCAGGTTGTTTAAAAGGCCAACTACTATTGTAGAACACAGCAGTTGGAGTATTTGACCAGAAGTAATGGTTAAAACAAGCTCTGTGAAATGGTTCTGTCCCAGAGTACAGATAAGAAGTTTACGAATCCAGTTCGAGATAAAGACACAGGATGATGCAGCAGATAGAACAATGGACTTCAGATCAGATCTAGGTTTGGATCCCAGCTCAGAAAGTGACCCTGGGCAAGACTAGACAAAATTTCGTTGGTCTTGTCTATCTCCAAAGCTATGACGTGAGGGGGAGTCCAAGATTCAGTTCTGGGAATGGCAAGAGGTTGTCTGTGAGATGATTTTTGTAAAAATTTTTGCAGGCATTAAAGGGCTATATTACTCTAAACTATCGTTCAGCAAACATAATTCCACTTCTCCCTTGATCTAGAGGCTAGGGATACAGAGACAAAGCTTCACTGGCCCCTGTTGTGAACCTTGGTCTTCAATGCTTTCACAGTCTACTGGAATGCAGTTTTTCATATTCCTTAGCCAAGGATTAGCCTGTGACTATGATTGTGTGGATATAACTGTCATTCGGGAAAATTCAGCAGGTGACACTGGACTGTTTTTAACCAGATGTTTGTCACAGATGGAGCTTATGAGCCTATGAAGATGTATAAGAGCATTCCCCAATAATTTCCACTCAGGCTTCCCTTCAGGGTATCTTTGTGGTATAGGGCTTAGGGACATCCTAAGGCTCTTCTAGCAGGTACTACCAAGACACAGAAGCTTTGAGGATAGGCCTAGAGACAGAATATAAGTCAGATAACAACCGCATTGATTTGGGGTTTCTTATCTGGCAATAGAAGTTAATCCTTTCTTGTTCAGAGCTAGGTTGATGTCAATGGCCTTTGAGGTCCTTACAATTTCAAGAGTCTCCATGTTGCTGCTCTGAGTATTCTCCTCCAAAGCCTGGCCAGAGCAATTCACTGGAGAAAACTGCGAGATTGGAGGGCTCCTCTTGGGGTCTGTGGGATTACATAGTATTCAAGCATCATTCGGTTTGTCCCAGTTTTTGAGTAAGCAGCCCCATTACCCAAAAAAGCCAACTCCACCCATGCAGATGGCTCTGTGGCCAGAGTGAATGCCTCTAGCAGAGAATCATGCCTTCGGCAGCTGAATTGGGCCCAGCTTCCTGAATCAGGCCATTTCTTCACACAGCTTTAGTTTGAATGCAGCTAATGATTAAGGAGAACAAATGGGAATGCTAGAGTCTCCTCCCTCAATCACTCTTCTCATCATCACAACATGTTTTTTGCTTCTTTTAAATATGCATTTATTTGAGTATTTTCTACCTTCTGGTCATCTATTGCATTTATTTTTTTCCATACTTGAACAATGTTATTAAATAAACATCAAAGTGTTTAGTCCAAAAAAGAGAATACTTAGGAAGGGAGGGTAGGAAGGAAAGTTATTCTCATATATGAAGGGCTATCATCAGCAAGAAGAAAAATTAGCCTCATTAAGCTTGGGCCCTGAAAGTGGAACCTGGAGCAAAAGAAAGTCATTTAGGATTATAAGAAAAAAAATTCAAACCAATAATATATATACACAAGAAGCTTGACCGCCAAAGAGAGTGAGGCATCTAGTCATTTTTAAAGATGAGAAAACTAAGGTCCTGGGGAATTTATCACCATCCCAATGACAATAAGACCACCAGATATAAGAGTAAGGATTTTAACCAGGTTCTCTGCCTACAGAGTCAGCAATTTTTCCCTCAGGAGAAAGTGGTCTCTCCATCCCCAGAGGTCTTTGGTGAAAAACTAGATGTCCACTTGTCAAATATATTAAAGAGGAGATTGTTTTCAAGTATAATTTGGAGTGAGTATTAAGGAAAGATCCTTCTTTCCACTTCTGAGACTCTATGATATTGTACACCATAAAAGTGAGGGTATTAGAAGCAAAGCTTGATATTCTTGGGGAACAGTGGAGATCTGTGAGCTGATCAAGAGCACAACTAGGTGGAGTTGGTGCTGGGCCCAAAGGGTGATCCTTAACAGGTCAGTGTCAAGGTAGAAAGAGATGTGGTACCCAGAGATCTGGGCTTGGCCCCTCTCCTATGAAATAATTTCTTCAGAGATTTTTATAAAGACCTTCTCAATGCTTATCAAATTTACAGATGACACAAAGATGGGGATGGAAGGGCATACACAAGATAACAAGGATAAAAAAAGATCTTGATAACAGCTAGAGGGTAAAATGTCAAGTCTTAAATTTGGGATGCAAAAAGACAAATCAGTTTTATAAACACTATGTCTTTCTCTGGAAGAGATGGTCATTCACTGAAAAAAGATTTGAAAGTCATGGGTTAATGGACCACATTCTCAATATAAGCCAACAGATATCTGGGAGCCAAAATAAGAAATGTAACCAGGGGCCTAGTTTTCAACAAAGCAGAGGGGATTCTTCTGCTGGGCTCTGCCCTGCTCAGAGGCTTTACAGAGAATGTGGCTGCACATTTTTAGGACACTGAAGGAGCAGAGCAAACCCAAAGGAGGGCAGCCCGGAGCTTGTGATCACTACATATGGGGACTGATTGAAGAAAGAGGAAAGGATGGCTTGAAAAGGAGACAACTTAGGAGGAAGATGGCCCTTCCTACATTTCCAGTCTGCTTTCACCTTTACCTTGTGATCCAGTGACACTAACTTCCAGTGACACCATTCCACACTCCATCTTCGGTATGTGCATGTTCACTAAGTGTCCCATAGGCCATGGACTAACTCTTAGCAGAAGGAATCAAGCAAAGGCTGAATGACCATTTGTTGGGGATATCTGAAAGCAGATTCTTATATTCCTTCCAGTTCCAATTCTGTGACTGTCCTGTATACACATGTTGTATATGATGGAAAGAACTTGATAATAAATTTAGGTAAGCTATAACTTAAAACCCATTTCTAAATGAGTTCCTCAAAGATAATGCTAACTAGAAACATCTGTGCCAACCATTCCCAAGTTCATTGTCAGCCTCACATCGAGGTGGGCCATCCTCACAGATTCCAAAAGTGTTGATGTAACTCTCGTGCTTGCAGCAACATCACCACATGGTCCCCCTCCCTCCTCCCTCATGAATGTCTTTAATTAAATCTCTTGGCTCATTGCTTTGTTAGGCAGATTTCAGAATGAGGCCTTTTCAGCTTAATTCCCACTTACTCTGAGTTCCAGGTTGGATTTCCATTAGAAAAGATTCCACAGATGTTCTCCATGGTATAACATTCCCACCATTCCTTCTTCTGGGACAGCATAGCCCCCAGAAGCACTTGCCATAAACAGAGATCTGCCATTCCCATGTCAGTGTCAGATGGGGAAGTTGAGTCTGGATTCAACCTTCAAGGGAGCTTGTTAAACAACCTGAAGCATCCCACGATAGTCACTCCTCCAAATATGCAGGCACTTTGCGTGACTCCATATATCTATTTCATTGCTCCGCCACGTGTTTGTCAGCAAAGCACTCTCTGCCCATTTGCACATCTTTCATTCCCCTTTGTAGATTAATTGGATGCATATGCACATTTCCCTATCAGGAAAGGAATGCTGACTTGGTCTTTTGTCTGCGTGTTCATCTTTTGGCTGTTTCAAATGCTCTAATGTAGAATCCAATGAAGGGTCAGCATTATACTTTTATACATTCTCCCCTCAGACTCTGTCATGGGCAGCTGCTGGATCCTTGATGTACACAAGAGTGCCCTTTAGAAAGCTCTGAGATTCCTATGACACTTGGAGAAATGCCAGCACTCCTTTCTCACCTGCTCATTTGTCCTGCACCCAGCTCATTGAGTCATGAGATCTTAGAGCTGGCAGAGCCTTCAGAGATCACCTAGTCCAATCAAGAGCAATATCTGTGATCAAAGTAAATATCCCACTTCCAGGTATTCCACTGTGCTGTAGGCAGCCTAATTTGTACTGTCATGATCTGTCAAAATCAAATTATTCATCTGATAGTTACCAAAGTCCCAACCAACACTTGGTTAGACTGGTTCTCATATACTGAGTACAGCCTGGAGTCAGGATAATGCACAGCCAGGACAGCAGTTTGAGAATGGTTACAATATTCACCACTGAAGGGAAACGCAGGCACCAATCAGAACATCATGGTTGAAGTAAGTTCTGTTTGCCATGTTTTAAATCACCCAATGCACACCTGAGGCAATGCCTACAATGTGTTTGTTCAGTGAACACCATCAACTCTCTGATTTGCAACTTAAAGTTTCAGATTTGTCTGGGACACTAACTTGCCCAGGGTCTCACCACCAATATACATGAGTCAAAGTTAGGACTTGAATCCAGTCATCCTACCCACAGTTCAGTAATTGCCCTGCAAAAGAGAATCTACATATCTACATAAACCAGGTTTCTCCAGACTTCATCACCAAGTTTTCCTCACTCCAATTCCGATGTTCCACCCATACCATGTTGCCATCTCTGCCATGTCTGAAGTAAGCCTATGCCAGAACAAGTGAACATTTTCCAACCAAACACAGATTGCAGATGCATGTTCCTTGCACTAGCCCACATGAGAAAGGGTGATCCCAACAAAGAAAAAGCCCAGGCTAGATGTTCTTAATCTTTTGGTGGTCATGACAGCCTTTGGCAGTCTGGTGGGAAGCCCATGGAGTCCTCAGAATAATATTAGTGTTATTGTTTTTTAATTCATAATTGAAGAAAATGTTGCATTTCCAGTTGAAGTTAGTGAAAATAAAAATGTAACATTCTTCCCATCCAAGTTCACAGATCAGCCTAAAGTCTATCCACAGACCCCTTAGGGATCCACAGACATCAGGTTAGGAATCTCTGGCCTAGATGAAGGCTATGAATAGATGAGGTATTAGAGCCATCTCAATAGTGGAAGAAGAGCTTAGTCATTTTACCCCTGGACATTATGGGACCTTAACCAGGCATCAAAAAAAACCAAAACCTGTGCACTCTGTGGCATTATTCAGGGATAGATGAGGCATCCTCTCCCCCAAATATCACCCTCACCATTAGAGATTCATTCCTCTGAATGGTTTCCAAATTTATCACATCTTACAGTCTAGTTTGGGACTCTAGACTCTGACCTAAGTTTCATTAAATTTAGAGATATAAGATCCACATTTGAAGCCTACCACATAGGCAACCTTGGAAACATTCTTTCCTCTTCTGGTCCTTAACTTCCATATATGTAAAATGAAGGGGCTAAATTAAATGATCTATAAATATCCATTCTAGAGTCAGCATTTTCCTCCACTGTCCCAACCTGGTTACTTACATTCACACATGCATGCATATGTGATATATAGCACATATGCATAAATACACATAAATACATATATAATACACAAATATATATAAACATACATATATAGCTTTAAAAAGTAATTTAGTGGAATACATGATTATTGTTTAGTCTATTAACTAGATGAGAGCATACTTTCAATTATACATTCAAGAATAATTTAGTTTTAAAAACTGATTCCCATTCCTTCCTTACTAAGACCTTGCCAATCAACTGGTTTTGTCTATTTGAAAAGGAATTATCTAGATCTTAAATTTGTTAATGTCTTCAAATTGTCTTTTCCTGGCTATGGGGAGAAGGGCATGGGAAAGTCCCCTAATAAAAGCACTGACGTCCAGGGCGCTGGTGCAGAAAGAGGGCTTGGATTTCTTTTTCCTCCATTGAAAATCTGGCACCATCATATGTTCATGACAGCATTCTAACTGACTTTTGTTTCCCTGTCCCTGGCAGAATGGATCTATTAGCATATTGTTAAGAAAATAAAGACCTACATTATTCTCTACATCCCTTGTCCTCTATCCTCTCTGCTCCTAAATGAACACACCTCTAGATATCTTTCTCCAATCTATTCTGTAAATATTAGATGTAGAGAGTAAACCTGCCAAAGATCTTTAGAATTGCATCCTTGAGTCTTTTAGAAAAAAGAAGATTGAAAAAAATCTATTCTTTCGATTGAATTCTCTTTCCTCCATTGTGATCCATTGGTGATAAAACAAGATACATATGCCCTGATTATTCCTGAATGTGGCATAAAAATGTGAGTATCCTGCTGGGAGTTATTTAAACCCCAAAGGCAAATCTGTCTTACCATCAAACTTGACTAATGCTCACCCAGAGATAGATGTGTATATATGAAGGATAACTCTATCAGAACTCTTCAGCAAAGGGAAACTTTGCTCCACAACCTGGAAGAGGGGAATTATTTCAAAGACCTTCATTTGTCAAGATCCTCCTTCTTGAAGATTTCCAATATTGACCAGGAGAATGATGGAAGAATCCATCTTTGATTTGGAACAAGATTTTCCATTTGACCTTCCTTCCTGGAGTGAGATGGACTCTAGTAGTCAGTTTCTCATTCATGGAGACACTTGTGCACTTCCCTGCCAATATTTAGAAGAGCAGCTGTCACCCTGGCCTTCTTTTACTCCTCAACCCAAGTTTTCTGACAGTCAAAATTCACTCCCTGACCTGGAGACCCAGATTTTGCAAGTAGAGGAAGGTGCTGAACTGGACAGCTCCTTGTCAGTCCAAACCTTGGATGAAAAGCCCAAGGACACCAGTCCTCTTGTCCCTAATCATCTTTGCAAGGGGCAAAGGCATGCTGCCAACATTAGAGAAAGGAAGCGGATGCTCAGTATTAATGCTGCCTTCAATGAGCTCAGGAGTCATGTGCCAACTTTTCCATATGAAAAGCGGCTTTCCAAGATTGACACACTTAGGTTAGCCATCGCCTACATAGCCCTACTCAGGGATATTCTTATTTCAGGCTGTGACCCCAAGTCATATATAGACCAATGCATAAAAGATGGATATAAATGTCAGAAGGATGCCATTTGGAACACTAGTGGTAAGTATTTCATGAACACAAGAGTTGTTATTTCTTGGAAGAATGATAGATCATTCAGATGACAGGCCTCAGGAATGAATGTTAGCCCACAGCTATCCCAGTATATGCAGCCACATCATCTGGAAACTTGCCTCTAGAGCTAAATGTTATTTTAGTGCTATAGCATAAGAGCTAATAGCCTATAGTTGGGGATGCTAAGTGAAAAATCTCCTTATTACTAAAAATGAAATGTAACAAGCCCCTGGAAGTCATGGGAAAGTTTGGTTATTTACTAGATTGTGGTTTTCTCTATGGTGGTTTTTTTTAAGTTTGATTGTCTTATTCTTTACTGTGGGAATAGTTGATTTCTGTGTGTCGTGTGTCAATACCGCCTTGAATTTTTGGGATCTTTTGTTTTTATGAGCAGGGTATTTGTGCCAAAACCTCACAACATAAATTCTAGTCAACTATTAAAATAAAAAAGCACATTGATTGTTGAGGAAGCATAAGTATCCCTTCTATATAACACAAGGTGTTTTAATGTTTGAATTATGGGGCAAACAGTTTCCTGAAAACATTCATGTTGAATCTCTAAGAACTTTGGATCCCACAGTATCAAATCAACTTAATGGCTTACCTTGCTGTAAAAATACAAATAAAAAAAATTTTAATAGGTGAAAATGTTTCCATATGCAGAGAAATGAGTAACTTCTTTTAGGGAATAAGTTATGAACCAGAATGAACTTGGCTGTTACATTATCAAAAACAAGGGGATAATGGCTAGGAAAGTAGAGAGGAATATTCTGCTTAACAGAATTTATTTAATATATGATATTCTGCTGACATTGAGTTCACAACTGGCTTTACCTTTGCTTTAAAGGACCAAGGTTTTCCAAGTTCAAAGCTGCAGACATTGAACCAGTGTCTTTTTCTGTCTGGACTTTTAGTTAACCATTGTTTTTGATCATGTTAGCTTGAGATAAAATTCATGAATTCACTTCTTTGTTCCAGTAGTTTCTCTGGAGCATCTGCAGAGTGATTCGATTCTCATTGAAAGCCTTTCAAATGAATACACTTTGTTCATACTTAGTTTGAATATATCCTGTTCCATCCTACCCGCCCCCCCAAATCTCTTCTCCTGCTCTTTGCAGATCTGACAGCCCGCCTTTCCTGGATCAAGTGGAATTAGAGAGATGTCCCAGGGAAGGAAGGATTGCTTCTGAGGTTGCAGCTGTTGGATTCTCACCATTGTTAATGGAAGATACTAGCCCAATCTGACTGTGCACCTGCCTGCCCCAATAAGATGCAGGTTGGGAGAGAGTGCGGGGAGAGCCCTTAAAGCAATTGGGCCTCCTCAATTGCGAAGTTCCTTCCTGGTCTATGCTTTGCTTTCCTCTTCATTTATCAGTCTCCTTTCTGTGTGTGCATGTGAGCATGTGTGTGTGTGTCTGTGTGTTGAGAGGAGGGGGGAAGCTCTTTCTTTTCAATCACTAAGCATCTGCTATAATAGATGAAACAGATCCTTTTCTAAAAAAGGAGAGCATAGTATCATGGACCCAGACCTAGATGAGACCTTCAAGGTCATTTAACCTGACCCTTTCATTTTTCACATGAGGCAACTCTGTCAGGGTGCTGACATGACTTAGAATCTAGCACTGCAATGACCTCGAGGTCATTTAGTCCAATGCTCTCATTTTATAGATGAAAAAACTCAGATTCAGAGAAGCTGTTAATTTGTCTGAGATCAGTAGCATGGTTTTGTATGCTTGGTTCCAGGAAGATGTGTGTTCAAATCCTGCCTCTGCCACTGTGCGCCCAGAGAGTGAGTCATTTATTCCCACTAATAGGTTCCTCCAAGATATATTTAACAAAACAACCTCATTGTCTTCAGTGGGTACTAGGATTTAAAGTTACCTCCTTAGAGAACCTTAGAGAGTATATGTTCCATCCCCTCCATTTTACAAAAGAGGAAACTGAGGCCCCAGGAAGGGAAATGATTTCTCAAGGGCACACATGGCAAATCTGGGATTTCAATTCAGTAAGTTCTCAGTTCAATTCAGCAGGCATTAATTAAACGTTGACTGTGTGTATAGATTTTTCACAGAAGATAATGAATATATAATACTTTGGGCTTAAATTGGTAACTCCATGTCAGTTTTTTGTTATTTAATTCTCATATTAATTTTATAGTGTTGAGATACAAATGGATGTAGGACTGTTAATCTTTTGTATTCTGTGACTAAACAGGTGGATAAAATTATATCTTTTCCTAATGAAATGAAAGTATTGAGATTATTATCATAGTTATTATTTTATAAACTGTCAATCTTGACTTATAAATACAGTAGTATTTGGGGAAATGCTCATTTTCTGATTAAAGATCACTGAACAGAGGAAATTACATAATCAAACTCATAGTCCCTGAGTTTCTCATGCCTGACGCAAGGTCCTTGCAGCCCCTCAGCCTCATCGATGTGTCAACATGATTCCAAAGTTGAACCCAAAGAGGAAAATCCAGATCATCAGCTTGCTGCTTTGTCAATCTGATAGAAAAGCAAATGAATCGAGCGATCCTTTTTTAGAAATAGCATTGACCACATGGGATAATTGTTTTGCCTTTGTGAAGATGGAGCTTAAATGAATGAACTGCATACATTTTTCTTGTCTAGGAGGAGGGAAGAGAAAAGAATTACCAGCATGTCATCTGTGTAGGGAACCCCCGGAGAGGAACTCTTCCTCCAAGAGCAAAAGTGACCGTTGCTTTCCATTTTGTAGTTTCGGAGAGGAGCCTGGAGCATTGAGAAGTTGACTTGTCCAGGCTCATGCACTATGAGGCTGAGTTCTAGGCAGGTCTTCTAGAACTCAGGTCTCAGAAAGAATCCATCCATATTTCCATATTCGGAGCATTCTGGGTTTGTTGCTGTTGCTGCTGGTAGTATTGGTTTTTGTTGTTTTGCTTTTTTTTTTACTGGTCCACATTATCAATGTAAAATGCTTCTGAGATGAAAACTCTCATTTGAAAGACCACAATTTATATCCTTAGAAAGCTGAGTTACATGTTCAGAGTCACACACACAATATGTAGCAAAGGGAATCCTTGAACCCAGGGCTTCCTGACTCTAAGACTCACTCTTCATACACTGAGTGAATAACACATGTAAGACCTCGTTCACTGGACTGTTTGAAGGAACTCAGTGATCTGTGCCCTGTCCTTTAATAAACTCTAATTGAATGTTTAAGTTCAGTATGGGACTCTGCTCTCAGTTTGTAGTAGTATGGTGGTTACTCTTGCCAGGCAATTCTCCATGTTCTGAATATCTGCTACTGAATATTAGGGGAAAGGCAGGAGAGATTGGTTTCTCAAACTATTACCTTGAACCCCAAAACTTTCGATTCAGGTGTCTTTATCTCATATTACTTGTCTCTATACTATACAGACAAATCTTCTATACCTCAGCATTGCTTAACCACCTTCCCTGCCATTCATTTTCTAAAGCCTCCTCTTTAGACTAATTCTGACCTCAAGTACATTTTTCTGCTTTTGAATCCTATTCCAAAATTTCTAACAGTATTGCTGGGTCATAGCTCTCCATATCTGACTAAATCCATTTGTGTTTATTCCTAATTCCAATGCATCTCTTTTCCTTTATTCTACCATTTGTTTCCGTTGCAAGAAAGTACAATGAATAGTCATCGAGCTGAATTGTAATCCTTTCTATATTGAGCTAATAATTTTTCACATTGAGATATATCATCTATAAGCTCCAACCTAGAAATGCAACTCTCTTAGTTTCATGTGCTCAATATCTGGCTTTTTTCCCTTATTTTGGCATGATATAAAGTTAGGGTTTCATCAGTTGTAAAGCTAACAAATTACCAAGTACAATGTCCTTTCTTTCTCATCCTTTTTCAAATTTATTCACAGTCATAACGTCTCAGAGTTGGAAAAAATCTCAGAGGCTCTCTCTGTAATGTTTGTGAGAAGTGATCAAGTAGCTTACAACACTGGGAAAGTCATCATCTTCCAAGAAACCTTGTTTCATTTGGGGGTAACTTTAATTATGAGGAAGTTCTTCCTTAAAACAAGTTGGAATCTTTTACTTAGAAACTTCTTGTTATTTCTCCCAGTTCTGATCTCTGGAGCCAAGTAGTACCAGACAATGTCCCACCTTAAATATACTACCTAGAATTGATCACAATATAATGGGAGTGACCTGATCAGGGTAAAGAATGATAAGTTGTCATCTCACTCATCTTGTAATCATAGAGTAAGAGCTAGGAAGAATGTTAGACATCATGCAGAATAGCACCTTCCTTTTACAGATTAGGAAACTGAGGCCAAGACAAAATTGTTCAGGATTGCACAGGCTATATGTGTAAGAATCCAATCCCCAAACCAAACTTCAATGCTCTTTCCATATCACCAAGTCTCTCTCAGTGCAGCCCAAGGTTCTAAGTTTTCTCACTGCCCTCTCTCTCTCTCTCTCTCTCTCTCTCTCTCTCTCTCTCTCTCTATATATATATATATATATATATATATATATATATATATCACATATATATATGAGATATGTCCTCTATTCAAGGACAATATATTAAGTGAATTTTTTGGCACTAACACTGAATGTTTTGGCACAAAAAGAGTTAGATTGTGAGTCAAAAGACCTGGGTTCAAATTCTGACTCAGTTACTTACTTTCGGCAAGTCTGCCTCTCTCTGTGTTCTCCTTGAGGAAAAAAGGTGGTTGGAGTAAATTCTCTCCCCTTTGATCTCAAAATTCTGTGATCTTATCCATAATAATTAACTATTTCTTATGGTGAAAAGAAATTTATATAGGGAGTAAACCAATCTGCCTCTAGCGCTCTGCCAACCCCACCTGGAATGTATTTCCCATAAAAGTACTGAGGCTCAATAGCTGCTAATGAAATTGGGGTGGAGAGGAAGGGCCAGAAACTCCTGAGTTAATTGGATTTCACTAGTACAGCCATTTACAGTTCACCATGCCTATGTCACACTCTTTATTGTAATTTTTTTCTTCCCTATTTTTCTCTCTGTGATCTTACTTCCTTTCTGAGGGACAGGTGGTAGAATGAGATCATCCCAGGCCTGGCATCTTACAAACCTGAGCTCCAATACCCATGGAATGTAAGTTGCCTGAGGGAAGGAGGGCTTCCACTTTTGTCTCTGTAGCCCCAGTGCCTGGCACCGCGCCTGGCACAGCGCCTGGCACAGAGTGTAAGCAGAGTGATCAAATCAGACTTGGTTCTTTCCTACTTGTGTGACCTTAAGAAAGTCACTTAATCTCTGTGTTTCTTTGTGCTCTCTCTCTCTCTCTCTCTCTCTCTCTCTGTGTCTTTGTGTCTCCCTCTATCACACACACATACACACACACACACAAACTGCAGATCATAGGCTCAATTATCTCTTCTCCTCTTCTAAAAAATCTGCCAAGGTGTGCCAATTTATCACATATGGAAAATGAGTTTATGCCCAGCTATCAGAAACTTGGCAATCTATAAAATATGCCTCTCATTCTAATCTGGAAAGTCTGCTTTCAAAAATACGTAGAGTCACAACTCCAGAGTAAGCCTGGCTGAGTGAGCACACACTGTCCCTAACATCAGGAAGCCCAGCATTCAAATCCCTCATCGGACCCCTGACTAGCTGTGTGCCACTGGACAAGTGATGTGACCTCTCTGAATATCATTTTATTCAACCCTAAAGAGTAACACCTGCAAACACCTCAAAGCAGCATTATTACAAGGATGAGAGAATATGCTTTGAGGGGAAAGAGGGACATCAAAAACTTCAATTTGAACACCATTTTAATCATGCCCTACATCTGTATGTCCTTGGGGAAATTACCTAACCTCTCTGAGTCTCAGTTTCCTCATCTGTAAAATGAAATGTTTGGATGAGATGACATCTAAAATTCCTTCCAGCTCTTTACTGTGATCCTGTGACATGAGATATATACTATATAAATGTCAATGACTATTATTGTGTCCATGAGCCCTGAGGAAAATTGCTATGTTCTTGTTCAACAAATAAGGGGGTCCCAGAAGACAGTCCCTAAGCTTCTGATGCTGTGAGGCCACAGCAGAGAACTCCCGCTTCGATGCTCACCTCCAAGACCTCTTCAGTCCAATGGCTCAAAATGCCCGTGACCTCCTCTCCACCCTGCTCCATTCTGAACTTCCAGCATTTTCTATCCACAGCACTCACCTTCCCGCACCCCAAAAAGTTGGCGTTCTAGTCCTGACCCCATGCAGACTCAGAATTGAAGGGCAGGTTTGATGAACCCTCCAAAATAGATGGGCAGGAAAAGTCTCACAATTACAAAGCAATGGGTTATGGTGGAAAGGGTGTGGAGCCTCCAGCCTCAAAGCCCTAAGCATCTGGGCCTCCATTTCCTCCTCTATAAATTGAGTAGATCATGTAGTCTTCAAGGTCCCTTGGAGTTCTAAAGCTACAATCTTTTGAACCTTTCCCTTGGTTTAACTCTGGTTTATGGTTTCTGGTTAACACTGGTTTATGCCACTTTCTGGCTCACTGACTTTCAGAGGGTCTCTTCCTCTCTGTAAGCCTCAGTCCCCTAATAAATCAAAAGAAAGGAGGCAATGAGAACACTTAACTGACTCTTCTCACAGGACTGTTGAGAAGGGAGTGTTTGTCCAAGTTCAGAAGAAATAGAAAGGTGTACCATTACAGTGTAAAAATCACTGCAACAGTGATTCAGGTTTCAAATTCCAGTTTCATCATTTATTGCAGGAGCCTCAGTTTCCTATCTTGTCAAATGAGCGGTTTGGGCTAGATGATCTCAGAGGTTGGTTCTGGATCTATGCTGATTTGCTTTTCCATATTAAGAGGACACAAGCAATGCCCTGTAATGAGCACCTAACAATCCCACATGATATAGCAGAAAACTTTTAGTTTGAAGGCATGCGATATGAGGTCAAATCCTGAGTCCACCACTTACACTGTGTGACCTTGATTAGCCATTTCTCTTCTGTGGGCCTTGTTTCTCCAAACCTATAACATGAAGGAGTTGGACTAGGCTGCTTCTAAGGCCTCTCTGGCTTGAGTTTTAGAGTCTAGACTTCATCTAGAAAATCTATCAGTTGCTAGGCATAAATCCCACAAGTCTTCTGATCACCCCAAGCTCCTACTCCCCAGTGATCCCCATCTAGGGTTGAGGAAGAGTAGTGAAATGGGATCCACTTTCACTGCCACCATGCCTTCTCCTTTCGTTTTAGAGGTATGTGTTTTTTTTCTTTTTAATTCTATGGGAAATATTTCTAGCCTCGATTTTTTCTGTTGTTTGCCACCATTCCCCGCATAGTTTCCACAAGCAGACCCGGTTTTCTCCCCAAAACAGGAAACTATGTTTCATCTCATAAGTTCACACCTCCTTTCTCCCAACACTTGAAGACATAGAGTTGATTTTCACCTGCCTGGCCCCCATATTTCTTAGGTCACCTCCACCAATATCCTCTTCCCTCCACTGCTCCTCTGGCAAGCTCTCACTGTTTTCTCAAGAAGCACACAGCACCACCCATCACTTCATTAACATTCAGCACTGAACAAGTGGAATGTGACCTGTGGCCTCCATCTCCTCCCCCACAGACCTTACGCCAAGTTTTAATTCGAGCCATGGAAACTACCAAACTCTGCCAAAGGGTATAGTTTTTTCTCATTCCCAATCAAATACTTCAAAAACGGCCATAAATGTTTTCAGAACAAATCACGGCAAATAAATCAGCCACATGTCAAGCCCCCAGGCATATAATTAAGTCAACGCTTGCCCCATGATGACCAGTGAAACATAAGCAGGAACAGGATGTTCACTGTATGGATCTTCAGAGCCATCCTTCACTAGATGTATCAGTGAGAAAGGCTAACCATGTTCTCCTTCACACATGGAAATGACACAGTGCACCAACTCTCAGGTGACCATGTCTGATGAGATTAGAAATCATTCTAAAAATGGTGGGAACTACAGGAGTCGTTTCTTGACTCACATTCAAGTGTTCTTTTCAGATGTACGGCAGAACTAAAGATACCCTTTCTGGCCATAGAACATGAAGAAGCTCAGCCTGGAAAGATCCCTCTTGATTTCATGAGTGTTCCTGTCATGTCACCCATTGAGCAAAAGATAGGAAAGTATTATAGTGAAATAATATACTTCTTTCATGCACCCAACCTTATGGGGCATCTGGGTCTTTATCACATTCACCTTTCATCTATTTTACCCCCTATAAGACACCACCCTAGGAGACATATATTCTCCATGACATTCTCATCCTAAATCAAAGTTTCTTAACCTGTGTTCCATAAACCCCCAAAAGATCCAGGGATATATTTCAGAGAGTCTGGAATTTGGTTAGGAAAACATTTACATCTTTATTTTCTCACTAACCTCAAACAGAAATTTAGCATCTCCTCCAGTTATTCCAAAACATGATTCTGAGAAAGGATCCAGAAGCTTCATCAGACTAACTACCAAAGGAGTCCAAGAGATAAAAAAAGTAAGCCTCCTGTCCTAGGATAGATTTCTCAGTGCTAAGCACAGTACCCAGAACATTGTAGGCAGATACAAGGCAGAGAGTGGCTAAACGGCAGTATTCCTGAAGACCAAAGCTCTGGGTACCAAGTCATATCTAGCAATCAGGCCCCAAATGTCAAAGAGCCAAAGTGACAAAGGAGATATTTCAGGTCTCCTTTTAAAGGAATGATTTTTACTGGTATCTTTTGCTTTTATATCACTTAGATTCCTGCCCCACCACATCATATCCCATTCTCACCTCTCTCATAGAGAGCCATCCCTTATAACCAATTTTAAAAGAAAAACAAGAAATAGACTATGCCCAGAAAGTGGTCAAACTGGGTGTCCCTGTAGCCAATCTGTTCTACTACTATGCCTATGCCCCAAAGAAATCAAAGAAAGAGAAATGGAACCTTGGCTTTTTATGGTGGCCAAAAATTGAAAACTAAAGGGATAGCTTCTTAATGGTGAATGGCAGCAGAAATTGTGGTATATGAATGTAGTAGAACATGATGACTTAAGAGCCATTTCCCCAGTTGATAAATTGCCTGCCAATATTCCCAGGTAATTCTCAAGCAAAGAAACCTGGAATCTCTAGAGCTAAGTAACAAAAAAATGCTACAAATCACAAGAGAACAATTTACAAAGTGATAACAACTTTGTTACAAAGAGATAAAAAGTGAAAACAATTTTGAAGAGCTTTAGAAGTTTCATCAACACAATTGCTAAACCATTGATCCAAAAGAATGAGTCTGAAACATGTCGTTCACCTCCTGCCAGAGAGTTGGTGAACTCAAAATGCATGAGACCTAGATTTTTGAACATGGCTAATGTGGGGATTGGTTTTGTCCAATGTAGGCGAGTGATTATTTTTAAATATGCTTAATGAGAGAGGAAAATAGAACAAATAATGGAGTAATTAAATTAAAAGTGTTATTTGAAAAGTAAAAATAATGAAACAAAAAGAGGAAAAAAGAGAAAAGGAAGAAGAGGAGAAAATTGAGCAAAATTGGTAAGTATATTGAAAAAATCTGACATCATATACCATACACATACAGATTGCTTCTCCTCTGCAAAGGGGTTGAAGAAGGTACCTCATAAATATGCCAGGAAAAAAAAAACGTTGAATGCATTAGAGTTTTGACTTCTTTTGTTTTTTTCTTAGTAGCTAGGTGGCCCAGTGGATATGGTGCTTGGCCTTGAGTGAAGAAGATCTGAATTCAAATCCTACCTCAGACACTTACTGACAGAGTTGACCCTTAACGAGCCACTTAACTACTCTTTACCTCAGTTTCTTAATCTATAAAATGAGGGTAAAAAAGCACTTACCTCTCCAGGTGGTTGTGAAGTTAGAAAGTGCTGGAACATAGGTATTTTTTAAAAATGCATTTCTCCTGCTAATGTAACTTGTTTTTGCCTACATTTCCTCATGTCTACATTAATGAGATATCTAGTCTCTGTGTTTCTAGATATCAGTCAAAATATATCAAAAGCATCTGACAGAATCAAAGTCCATGCCCCATGACATGAGATGTTTTAGGCTCAGAATTATTTGGTTTTCACCTTATGACTGGTCCTTCTAAATAGGTGGATTGAACAGTAGTTTCAAGCTGTGTTATATTTGTCTATACCCCTTTGCTGGCTTAAAAAGGGAGGAAGGAAAAAAATAAGCAAATTGAACTATGTACTTCCAGAACACCTGGGTACTAAGTGAACTATATCTTGTCAAGTCTGTGGTTTAACAGAAGCAGTGGGGATGGATCAAGCTGTAATTATTTTATTATGTATTGCTTTATTTCTATTGTGTATTTGCTTTTATTGATTACATAAAAGAGTAAAACACTCTATACAGTTAATATATTTTTCTCCATCTCAGGAGATGATATCTTTGTTTAAAAGGTATGTGACTAGGGCTATATAAATCATACCAAGGATGGGAAAAAAGTATGGTCAGAGATGAGGGCCACAAATAAAGAACTCAAATGGAAAAAGTAAACCTTGATTTCAGTAGAGTCAATTTCCTTTGTAATCCTGGGCACTTCATTGCAGTCATTTAAAAAGATGATTAGGAGAGAGGGCTTCCCCAGAGAACCCATCCACCCCAGGGACTCCAAAATAGGCTAAGAACCCCTGATTGACTGTGGTTCTGTAGAACTCCCATTTCACTATCTCTGTTGTATACAGAAATTTTTAGGTTTGTTGATGATTTTCTAGTTTATGAATTCAAAAAGTTAAAGGGGAAAGAAAAGCTATGATCTAATCCAATTTCAGCCTTAACCTAGAGAGATTAAATGATCTGGATCTGGACAAGATCTCAGAGCTCATCTGAGTTTAAATCTTGCTAGATATTTACTAGTTGTATAGGGCAGTTGGGTGCTACAGTGGTTAGGGTCCAGGCCTAGAGTCAGGAAGACTTGAATTCAAATCCAGTCTCAGACACTTACTAGCTGTGTGACCCTCGGTGAGTTACTTCACCCCGTTTATCTTAATTTCTTCATTTGTAAATGAGCTGGAGAAGGAAATGGCAAACTACTCCAATAGCTCTGCCAAGAAAATCCTAAATGGAGTCATGGAGAGTTGGACACGACTGAAAAATAGCCACAGTTGCATGGTGCTGGACAAAGCATTTAACCTGCCTCAGTTTCTTCCCTGTAAAAAGGAGTGGGGCTCCATGGCCTCTAAGGTCTCTTCGAGCACTGAATCTATTCATCTGCAGCCCAGGGGGAGAAGGGACTTCTCCAAGGTCATTCAGGAGCAAATGGCAGAACTGCTATTGAAACTCAGGTTTTCTACCTTAAAATGCAGCCTTCTCTGCCCAACCACTTTGGCCTCTGGGTGATAAAATGTGCTCAGAAAAGTGAGTGGGCTGGGCCTAGGAACCCAGTTGGTGCCAGGCCAGGAGCCAGCTGGGATCTGGCATATTTCTGGTGCCACCTCCTGGTTGTGGGCTATACCCCAAAGGTCTCCTTGGCACTTGCTCTCCCTCCTTTCCTCTCTCTGTCTCTCTATTTCTGTCTCCATCTCTTTGTCTCACTGTCTCTGTCTTTGTCTCTGTCTGTCTCTCTCTCAGATGTTTAGAGAACATTTCACTCTCTGTTTTTCCACTACTGCTCCAGAGAAGTCCCTTCTCTTTCCCCATTCCCACTCCTCAGAAGACTGGTTCCTCCTTAGTAATAACTTCCTACAGACACCTGAGGAGAGCACAGGGACCCTCCCACTCACTACCACTTCCCCCAGTTTTTGAAGGTGGCTGCCCCTAGCCTTTCCAAAGTCCATTTTGGGCCTCTTGGCATCCCAGAATGGCTAATTAAAAACATGTCGGATGTTTCCGGCTAATTTGGGTCCCTGCCAAGACAAATTAGCCTGAGTTGGTGCCCCTTCCCTAGGGTGGATGGATTGACCCTTTGGTCTTTATGGAACCCTATCCATGCAACACCCTCATTAGCTCTTGAACTTGGGAGCACAGAAATGTGGCATTCTCTTTAATAATCAGGGGGGAATAACTTTCTTTTGATAGTTAATCCATGGTTTTCTTAAATGGCATGGGGGGAGAGGGAATTCTTTCCTCAGGTGGCTCCTAGCCCTCTGCTTACTCTCTCTCTCTCTCTCTCTCTCTCTCTCTCTCTCTCTCTCTCTCTCTCTCTCTCTCTCTCTCTTTCTCTCACACACACGCACACACACACACACACACACACACCTAGACATCTACCACAACAAAGCAGGAGGTCTGGGGGTGGGGGAAGAAGAGAGGGTACTGCCCAGCACATGATGTGATCCTGCCTATCTGGCTGTGGAGCCAGCATGTGCTTCAGGGTGAATAAATCCAGGTTTTCTACCTAGCAGCAGCTTCATAGTGCCCCCATAGAATCTTACAAGCACAGAGTGGGAAGGGAACCCCAAAAACCATCTAGTCCAATCATGGATGAGTTGGTGAATTTTAACAACTAACTCTGAAAAAAATATGTAAACACAATATACTTTCAGTTTCATCTTTACTAACATTTTTCAGGGTTAACATTTTCTCCACCGCTTTCTTAAGATGAATCAATCAGCAAAACTAAGGTTTGCGTTGAAGATATGACAGTGGTCTACACTGTCTTTAGCTCCTCCTGAGGCTCCCCCATACCTAGAGAAGGAGTGGGAGCCCTGCAAGAACCCAAACTTATCCCCGTTATCCCTAGAGTTCCTAGGACATGGCCTTTCATATGGCTGCTGCTCAATCAAGATTTACTCAATTCAATGAAGCAAACATTTCAGACACTGTTGTGTGCTTGACCCTGGAGCTGCCAAAACAAGACTTTTAGTCCTTTCCCTCAAGACAGTTACAATCTACTGGAGCTGGATAAAACTGAGCCAGTTTTTCAATAGTTTTAAAACTATAGTTTTCTATAGTTTTATAGTTTTTTCTATAGTTTTCTATAGTTTATCAAGCACTTCACAAATATCAGCACATTTTGTCCACGCAACAATCCTGAGGCTGGTACTGTTATTGTCCCATTTTAAAGATGAGAAAACTGAGTCACACAGAGGTTAAATTACTGGTCCAGAGTCACATAGCTAGTAAGTGTCTGAGGCTGGATTTGAATTTAGGAACATGAGTCTTCCTGATTCTGAGCCCTGGACTCTGTGCACTATGGTGCTCCCTAGCCACACCCAGCACATAAAGACTTAATATATACCAATTGCTGGGCTAAGTGTTGGTCACACAATGAGTCTTCCTGACTCCAGGTCCAAGGTTCTATCCCCTGAACTGTCCACTGACTACTTGAACATGTCTTCCTATCAAAACTGAGAGGAGGAAAGAGTGCATTTCAGGCACAAGGGACAGACTGTGCCAAGGTCCCTATACAAGGACTGGATTGTTTAGTCCAAAGAATAACTAATAAGCACTTTGGCTGGCACCTACTCAATTCAATTCAATATGCATTGAGTGCAGGAGTACGAATGAGAAAAATAAATAGTCCCTTCACTCACCAAACTTACACTCTAAAGAGGGAAGATGACCCAGAGGTTACCCAGGGACCCTCACAGTCAGAGCAGTGTATAATCATGGAGGATATTAGAGGCCAACTAGTCCTAATTCCTAATTTTCAAGATGAGGGAACTGAGGTCTAGAGTGATGAAGTGTGGTTAGGTTTACCAGAGGTTAAGACTTCAGTTGAAATCCTGTCTCAGACATTTCCTTGATGTTTGATTCTGGGCAAGTCACTTAACCCCTGTCTGCCTCAGTTTCTTCAACTGTATAATAACTGGGGGTAATAATAGCACCTACTTCCCAGTATTGTAGTAAGGATCCAATGAGATCATGTTTGTCAAAGCACTTAGCACAGCACTTGAAGTTTAATAGGTGCCTAAAAATTGATTATTATTAAGAAGATGATGATGATTCGACCAAGGTTACCCAGCTAGGAAGTAGCAGAATTGGGGCTGGGATCAAGTTATTTTGTCCCCACATTGGACCCTCCTACCACACTCCATTTCCAGTCTCAAAGTCATATATTAGTGAAAGCAGAATCCCTGAAGCAGAAGGCAAAGCATGCTGAGAATGAGAACGGTGCTGGGAGCCCACAAAGGTAAGAGACAGAAAATACAGACATTCAGCTCTACATCTTCTAGGGGCAAGAACCTCAGTGTTGCTCTTTCCCCAGCATGATTTTCTTTTCCTTTCAGTTCATATGTCACTTGCTTGGAGGAAATATGGTAAAATAGAATAACAGTGACTCTGGGTTCAAATCCTGCTATGACCCTGATCATATCTGTGACTCTAAGCCATTCACTGAACTTCTCTGGCCATAGATTCCTCTGTAAAAGTAGGGGATTAAATTAGAAGGCTCTGGTATCCTTATCAGTTCTAAACCTGTGGTCTTGACTCAGAAAGCTCAAGTGGACAAAGAGAATGCATAATCAATAATCACCAATGACATTAATCATTGTTATATTTCAATAAGTATTAATACAATATTGATTATATAAAATAATGTTAGTATATTGATATTATTATGCACTAATAGTTATATATCAATTATATCACTATTATGTTAATGTAATTGATGATGTGCATTTATATATGTATGTATATACATACACACACATATATATATATATATATCCAGACCTTCACTTGTTCGTCATTTGTTTAACTTTTTCTAGCTATTATAAAGGGTTATTAGAGAATTCTGGGTAAGATGGCAATGTGAGGCATCATGGGAGATCCCTGCTCTGCCACATGTCCCCAGTAAAGATTTAATCTAACTAAAGATCATGATATTGACCAAGGAAGTAGAACAATAAGGTCATCATCTAGTCCAGGACTACCCAAAAGATGGTCAGAAAACGACAGGTGCTCAGAGATGGGTCACAAGTAGACAAGTTTCTATTTGATCCTAGATTTAACAAAGAGTCACTGAAGTTTATTTAATAAGTCAGATGCATGCTTTGAAAAATTTCTTTTGCAGCTGCATGGAAGATGGAGTAGAATGGAATGAGACTTTGAGTGAGGAGAACAATTAGGTTACTGTATTCATCCATGGGATAGGAGGCAAGGACTTGCACTAAGGTATTGTTTGAGTGAGTGGAGAGCAGGAAATGTATATGAAGTGTTTCAATGGTAGAAATAACAAAATTTATCAACTGATTGGATATGTGGAATAAGTGTGAAAGAAGACTTCAGAATGATTCTGAGTTCTTGAATTTGTAGGAGGATGCTAATGCACTTGGTGGCAATTGGGACATTATTAAAAGGGGAGGTTTAGGGAAAAAGTAACGAGTTATATTTTGAATATGTTAGGGTTAATATGTCTATGGGACATCCAGTTGGAAATGTCTAATAGTTAGGGTTGTGAGAGTGAAGCTCAGGAGAGAGATCTGTCCTGGATATATAGATCAAAGAATCATGAGTTTACAGATCACCTTATGGAATCTGATAAGATCACCATGTGAAATTGTATACAAGGAAAAGAAGAAGGGGCAGAGCCAAGATGGTGGAGTAGAAAGACACATTTGCTCTAAAACTTATGAAGAGAAATGAGAGCAATGCAAGAAAATCATGAAAAGCAAGTGAACAGCTTCCTAAAAGAGACCCAAAAAAATTGATGAAGAAAATAACACCTTTAAAAATAAGTTAACTCAATTGGCAAAAGAGGTCTAAAAAGCCAATGAGGAGAAGAATGCTTTTAAAAAGCAGAATTAAACAAATGGAAAAGGAGGTTCAAAAGCTCACTGAATAAAATAGTTCTTTAAAAATTAGAATGGAGTAGATGGAAGCTAATGACTTTATGAGAAACCAAAAAATTACAAAATAAAATCAAAAGAATGAGAAGATAGAAGATAATGTGAAATATCTCATTGGAAAGATAACTAACCTGGAAAATAGATACAGGAGAGACAATTTAAAAACTAAGGGACTACCTGAAAGCCCTGATCAAAAAAAAAGCCTAGACATCATCCTTCATGCAATTACCAAGGAAAACTGCCCTGATATTCTAGAACCAGAGAGCAAAATAAATATAGAAAGAATTCACCAATCACCTCCTTTAGGATCACCAATCACCTCTCTTTAGAGATCGAAAAAGAGAAACTCTTAGGAATATTGTAACCAAATTCCAGAGTTCTCAGGTCAAGGAGAAAGTATTCCGAGCAGTTAGAAACAATTCGAGTATTGTGGAAATACTATCAGGATAACACAAGATCTAACAGATTCTACATTAAGGAATTGAAGGACTTGGAATATGACAGTCCAGAAGTCAAAGGATTAAAACCAAGAATCTCCTACCCAGCAAATCTGAGTATAATATTTCAGGGGGGAAAATGGT
Source organism: Bettongia penicillata ogilbyi (assembly GCA_023548195.1). Taxonomy (NCBI): domain Eukaryota; kingdom Metazoa; phylum Chordata; class Mammalia; order Diprotodontia; family Potoroidae; genus Bettongia; species Bettongia penicillata. The sequence continues at coordinate 7,689,945 of JAJHZJ010000134.1, read as the reverse complement.
AATTCAATGAAATAGAAGACTTTCAAGCATTCTTGATGAAAAGACCAGAGATGAACAGAAAATCTGACTTTCAAACACAGGAATCAAGAGAAGAATGAAAAGGTAAACAGGGAAGAAAAATCATAAGGGATTTACTAAAGTTGAACTGTTGACATTCCTAAATGGAAAGATAATATGTGTAATTCTTGAAACTTTTCTGAGTATTTGGGTAGTTGGAGGGATCATACACACACACACACACACACACACACACACACACACACACACATAGACAGAGAGCACAGAGTGAGTTGAATAGGAAAAGATGATATCTAACAAAATAAAATTAAGGGGTGAGAGAGGAACATATTGGGGTAGAAAGGGATAAATGGAGTGGGGCAAATTATCTCATATAAAAGAGGCAAGAAAAAGCTTTTTCAATGGAGGGGAAAGTGGGGAGGTGAGAGGAAAAAAGTGAAATTTACTCATCACTTTTGGCTTAAGGAGGAAATAACATGCACACTCAATTGGGTATGAAAATCTATCTTACACTACAGAAAAGTAGAGGAGAAGGGGATAAGTGGAGTGGGGGAATGATTGAAGGGAGGGCAAATGGGAGGAGGAAATAACTAGAAGTAAAGACTTTTGGGGAGCAACAAGGTCAAAAGCAAGAATAGAATAAATTGGGAGCAGGATAGGATGGAGGGAAACATAGTTAGTTAGTTTTATACAACATGACTATTATGGAAATCTTTTGCAAAACTACACATATATAGCCTATATTTAATTACTTGCCTTCTCAGTGTGTGTGGATGGGGAGGGAGGGAGGGAGAGAAGTTGAAACTCAAAGTTTTAAGAAGGAATGTTGAGAATTATTTTTGCATGCAACTGGGAAATAAGGGATACAGGTAATGAGGTATAGAAATCTATCTTGCCATACAAGAAAAGAGAGAAGATGGGGATAAGAGAAGGGAGGGGTGTGATAGAAGGGAGGACATATTGAGGGAAGGAGTAATCAGAATGCAAAGCATTTTGGAGAAAGGGAGGAGAGAGATGGGGAGAAATTTTGGAATTCAAAATTTTGTGAAAATGAATGTTGAAAATTAAAAATAGAAAAATAAACATTAAAAAAAAGAAAAGAGAAGAGGGCCCAGGACCAATCCTTCAAAGACTGCAGAGAGGCCAAGAAGGATGAGGATTGAGAAAAGGTCATTAAGTTCAGCAATTAATTGGTCATTATTAACATTAGTGAGGACAATTTCAGTTGAATGATGAGGTTAGAAACTGATAACAAAGGGTTTAGAAAACCTTCCAAAAAGCAAAAGATAATGACTTACAAAGAAGAATCACTTCTGCAAAAAATATGAGCCAACAGAGGAAAATATGGACAATTTAAAATAGAATAAAGGATTTGAAAACATTTCTGATGAGAAGACCTGAGTTTGGCTGTCTTTGGCATATCACCAGAGGGGACAAAAAGAAAGCTAGAAATGTGTGAGGGATTGGGAAGACCTAAATGATGAAGTATTTTCATTGTATTAAAAGAAGGGACAAGTGTCCTGTCAGAATCCCATTGTCCTCAAGGGTCTTGGAGAAATTTAAAGACGACAAGTACAAAGTTTGAGATTGTGTTATTGTTGTTTGATTATTCTGCTCTATTAATTGAAAAAAAGAAAAGAAAATGGAAGGGGAAATGAATACATTTGGGAAGAAATGAAGAAGGCAATCTAAACTATGATCTTTCGTGACTGGGATACGTAGGAAGAAATAGCAAGGAGTGATGGAGAAGTGAGCATCTCATGAACCTCACTCTTTTCTGAACCAGACAAAAAGGATTCTTTTAACATAGAAACACCATGAAATTCAACAAGGAAAGTGGGGTCAGGGAGAGGAGAGATGATAATGGAAGAGAGAGGGTAGAGTCAGAGAGGAGATAGGCATGACCAAATAAATTGCAGCTTTGGTTGGTAGATAATAAAGGGGGATTTAAAGGAAAGAAGTAAAATGTAAAATCAGTGATAAGGACTAGACTAGTTGAAGAGAAAGGGGGCAGAAATCACTGCAGTTACCAGTTACCATTATTAATAACATTCTTTCTTCTTTGCCCTTTCTATTTCTTTATAAAGAAGAAGAATATCAGGGGTGGCAAAGAAGAAAAGAGAATAAAAAAATACATTATAGAAGAAAGTACACAATTAGCAAAGTAATAATGAATATGAATATGATGAACTCATCTCTAAAAGAGAGGGGGGTTGCAGAATGAATTAGGGAGCAAAATCCAATAATATGTAAGAGAAATACACTTAACAAATAGATTCACACAGGGCTCAAATTAACTTTTTTCAGGTGGAAAAAAAATAAAATAGGGATAGCAATTACGATCTCAGACATAGCCATGGTAAAAATAGACATAGTTAAAAGCAGAGAAGCTACATTAGGCTAAAAGACATCATAAATAATGATATGATATCTATACTTAATATATATTCACTGGAAAGCATAGCAGCTATATCTTTAAGGGAAGAAAATGCTCATTTAGTTATAGGGAAAAATAAACAATAAAATTACATTAGTTGGAAATGTCAGTATGTCCCTTCCAACACTAAAATACTTTTTAAAAGATAAAAAAGAAAAAAATATATAATTTTAGAAAGTGTATTTATAGTAGCTTCTCTGGTGATTGCTGAATGGGAACCAAATGGAGTATAAATACTCCTTAACTGTATATGGTACCTTTCAAAGACAAGACAAAGTGTAAGTCATAAAAACATCATAAACAAATGCAAGAACCCTAAAATAATTTAAAATATTTTATCACACTGAAATTAATGTTATAATCAATAAAGAGCATTTGAATAAAAGGTTCAAACTAAAATGAAAAGTAAATTATGTTAACATAAAGATTGTCTGTATAAAAGAATGAATTATAGAAACAAATAATTTCATCAAGCGATAATAAAAAGCAACATCCAAAAACTTTTGGGATTCAAACAAACCAGACATTGAGGGGAAATTTGATACCTATAAATACTTGCATCAAAAAGATTAAAAAAAAAGCTGATTAAAGAACAGAATGTGCAATTAAAAAACGTTTTAAAGCCACAAATAAAAAAGTAAAACTGAACACCAAAATAGAAAGTCAGAAAATCGGAGACAAAATTTAAAACATGTCAAAAAGTATTATATTATTACATAAAACAAGACACTGCATTTTGGAGAAAGGGGAGAAATTGATTACCAGGTCAAAAATTTTACCCCCTTTCCCCCAAAGAAAGAAAAACTCAAATTGCTTAAATTAAACATGAAAAAATAGAATTCACAACAAATTAAAGATATAAAAGAAATTAGTAGAAATAATTTTGCCTAATTATATGACTGCAAAACTGACAATTGATTAAAATGGGTTAATATTTACAAGAAAATAAATTATCTATATTACAAGCACAAAGCACATAATTTAAATAACTTAAGCTAGGCAGCACAATGGTAGAGCACTGGCCTTGGGGTCAGGAAGGTCTGAGTTCAAAACTAATCTTATCAGCTGTGTGACTCTGGGCAAATAACCAAATAATCAGTTTCCTCATCTGTCAAATGAGCTGGAGAAATAAATGGCAAACTCCAGTATCTTTGCCAAGAAAACCTCAAATGAGGTCACAAAGTTTCGGCCATGACTGACAAGACTGAGCAACAAGCTCAGAAAAAGAAATCGAACGCCTACAGAAAACAAAAATCCAAGGTCAGATTGATTCACAGGTGAATTCTGTCAAGCAGTAAAAGACCAATATTACATCAATTAACTGCAAAAAATAATAATAGTTATGGAGGGAAGACAACTTTTCAAACTCCTATGAAGATATAGCAGAGGGGAAAAATCAATATCTCTAAGGAATATCTATGCCAAATTATGGAATATAGTGTTAACAAAGACACTATAGCAGCATGTTAACAAGGTTAAGTTCTATAAGTAGACTTGATCTGTATAAAGAATTCAGAGTTCATTCAATATTGGGAAAACTATAAATGTACTACACAAATTCATAAAAATAAAAATCTCAAGAGTTTCCATAGTTGCCAAAAAATTGACAAAGTATAATATAATATGTCAAAATACTAAAAAGCAGAGGAGTAAGTAGACTTTCATTAGTATGGTAAATATTATTTATCTAAAGTCATGAGCTAGCACCATCTATGATGGAAAATACTACAGTCCTTCCCAATAGTTCAGCTATAATTCAAAAATATTCGTTATCACCACTATTACTTGATGTAATTCTTAAAAAAACAAAAAAGTTGACTAAAATAAGAAAAGAAAAAGAAATTGAAGGAATGAGCTTAGGCAAAGAGGAAACAAACTTTGCACTTTTCTCTATGATGATTTGCCTAGAGAATTCTAGGTATTAAACTAAAATTCATTGAAATAATGACTTCAGCAAAATAAAAATATAAATAAATCCACAAAAATTATCAGCCCTTCTTTATATAATCAAGAAAATCCAACATTATGGATATAATTATGAGGGAAAATAAACTGCATTCAGAATAACCAAAGAATGTAAAACATGTTTGAAAGTCCACTTATCAAGACACAGAAAGGAATTAACAGACTTATGGAATTGAAATAATTGATTATGATTGGCTACACCAGTATGTTAATACTACCAAAATTAATTTAAATTTGTATAGTACCAATCAAACCACTAGTTCTACTTTGTAGAACAAGAAAAAATAACAAGAAAATTTATGTGAAGGATCAAAAAGTAAAGAAAATAATGGAGGGAAAAGGGAAAGAAGGAGACTGAGATCTCTAACTATACTATAAAGAAGTAATCATCAGAATGATCTATTAATGGTTAAAAAAATTAAAGTTGGTCAATAGGATCAGTACTAAGATCCAAAAATGCTATCTCTCTCCAGAAAGAGAACTGATGGAGTCTGAGTACAGATCGAAGCATATTTTATTTCACATTCTTTATTTTCCTTGCTTTTTTTTTTCTTTAGGGACATGGTTAATGTGGAAAGATGCTTTCTATTACTTCATTTGTATAATAGATATCATATTTCTTGCCTACTCAGTGGGTGGGAAAGGGATGAGAAGGAAGGAGATAATTTAGAATTTTAAATATGTTTTTAAAAATAAAAGAAAATTAAAGAAAAGAATAGGCACACAAAAGAATAACAAAATGTTCTATGAACCCAAAGACACAATTTGCTTTGAACAAAGACTGGATAACTGGAAAACAGTCTGGCAGAAATTAGGTTTAGACTTCCATCTTACATCATATACCACAAAAAGTTCCAAATGTATATATGACCTTGATGTAATATCAAAAATAAAAGAGGACAAGGGAAAGAGATATCTTTCACAACTAAGGATTAGGAACGAGTTTTTGATTAAAAAAAAACAAGGAAGAAGAGATTGGGAAAGCTACAATGAGCAATAGTGATCATCTAGAATTGAAATGTCTTTACACAAGCATAATCAAGGTAGTTAGAACCAAAAAAGTCATGGTGAAATAGGAGAAACAGTAACAGTAAATCTCTTAGATAAAGGATTTAGATCCAAGATATATATGGGACTTATGCAAATACATAACAATTCTGGTCACTCCCACAAAGACTGGACCAAAAATAAAAATATGTAATTAGTTCTCCAAAGAAGAAAAGAAAAGTTATCAACAACCATATTAAAAAATGCTGCAAATCACCAATAATATGAAAAATCCAAATTAAAACAATTCCAAGGTTTCATTTCACAGCCATCAGATTGGCAAGGATGACTAAAAAAAGAAGAAGAAAATGGCAGTTACTGGACATTGTTGATGGAGCTGTGAGTTGGTATAACCATTCTGTATTTTTTTCAGACATACAAATGGGTGGATTTGTTTTGTTTGGAATTCCATGCAAATGGTCACTATATTATGTGTGCCCTTTGATACAGCAATACTGCTACTAGATATATGCTCCAGTGAAGCCTCAGGCTAGAAGGAAAGTAGGCATATGTACAAAAATATCCATAAAAGTATTTGTTTTTCTGTTGACTGTAGCAAAAAAAAAAAAAAAAAAAAAAGCTGGAAGGAAACTGCATGCCTGCCTATTAGGAAATAATTGAATAAAGTGTGTTACATGAAAGTAATATAATCTATTAAAAATAATGAAAGGGGTAGATTCAGAGAAACCTGGGGAAGAATTCTCTGAAGTCAGGAAGAGTATAGTGAGCCCTGGGACCATTTTTACAATGATTACACCATTGTAAAGCAAAACCTTTTTTAAAGATGTTAAGAGCTGTGATCAATACAATGAGTAATAATTATTCCAAAATTCTCCTAGTGAAGCACGTTTCCCTCATTCCATCAGGGGTGTGATGAACCAGGGCTGCAGAATGAGATGTATGTTCACAGACATGACAAATAGATGAATGTTTTTCTTGACTATACGTATTTATTGAGTATATGTAGTTTACAATGGAAGGATTATCTTTGGATCAGGATGGGGGCAAGAGATAACAATAAATCAATAAACAGATACTAAAAGAAAGAAAAAAGAATATCAGTGAAATGCCTAGAAACACACAGGTCAGAGCAGAAAGAAATATGGACGTGTTGGACAATGTAAGTGTCATCATATTAAATTTAATGTGTAATTAAAAAAACTTGTCTTGGTTTTATATATTTCTCTGATATTTATATATGACAGTGTTCATGTTCATTAAGTTTATTATTTTTTAAAAAGTAAATTTAGGGAGAAAAAAGATTATTAAGGAGAATAACTATTACACATCGTGAAAAAGTCCCGAGGAAATTATGCTTTTAGCAGAGGACAGAACAATAGAGAATAGGACTTCTTCCTGATATAGTCTGCTTGTATTGCCCTCTTGTGGTCACAGATAAAAGTCCCCAATCATTAAGAGGACCAAGCCCCCATCAACCTCCTCTTTGTCCTGACTCCACTGGATGTGCCTGTAGGTCCCCTGAGCCTGAATTAAACAACCTCAGTCTCCCCTTGGAATAAAGACACCGCTTTGTCACACTCCTGAAAATGGAAAAGATGTCCTTAGCTAGGAAAGATGAGGACTGTTTAGAAGCCTTTCTCAGCACATGGACAGAAGCAGTCACCTCATATGACAAGGGCTCCCTTACTCCAAATCCCCAGAATCAAGGACAGGAACTCTGCTACTGGTACATAAGAGCCTCTCACTCACTTCGGACCCCTGGCTTCCTTCAAAGCATAATGCTCCCTCCTACAGGAAAGGCTCCCGGATCCCACCAGACGTGGGGGTTTTCACCTTTTTGGAATGATTTGCATTACTTTGTATATTATTTGAATTTGTGCATATATTTAGGTAGAAATAGGGCAGTGTATATGAATAATATGTGGTAGAGGGGAATAGAGTACTGGACCTGAGTTCAAATCCAGCCTCAGACACTCAGCATCTGATTGACTCTGGACAAGTCACTAAAATTTGCCAACCTCAGTTTCACTTGCAGAATGGAAATAAGAATAACACCTGCCTTGCGAGGTTGTTGTGAGGATCCAATGAAATATTTGTAAATCACTTTGAAGATCTTAAAGCACTATATAGGTGCTAGATCTTATTAAATGGTTGGTCAGTCGGTTGGTTGCTGTCCTTCAATCTCAGAGGACCAACCATAGTTATCACTATGTTGGAGTCAAGGTACAGTGTGTCTGACTCTGGCTGATCAGATCAATATGAGCTCAGAATTATTACAGATCAGGCACAAACACTCCATGTAAGCCTTGGGGTAGATTCTCTAAATCTGTGCATGTCACATTTCTTTTGAGCTATTTCACTTCTACTTTGCTCATAGAGCACAGGCTTTCTCTGATTCTGATGTGGGCACCACATGCTGAGCGTTCCTGTAGCAGTGTCTCCCATGTCACAAAATCTATTCCAAAGTTCTTCCCTGTATCATTTCTTCTCACCACCATGTGAACACTTGTCTTGTGTGAGTTCTCCACAAACGTCTTTTAGGCAAGCTTATATTTGGCATTCAAACAACGTGGCCAGCCCATTGGAGTTTCATTCTCTGCAGTAGAGTTTGAAGGCTTGGCCGTTTAATTCAAGCAAGGACCTCAGTGTCTGGTACCTTATACTGCCAAGTGATCTTTAGAATTTTCCTAAGACAGTTCAAATGGAAGCGATTCAGTTTCCAGCATGGAGCTGGTAGACTGTCAAGGTTTCACAGGCATACAACAATGAGGTCAGCACAACGGCTCTGTAGATCTTCAGTTTGTTAGTCAGTCTAATACCTCTTCTCTCCCATACTTTCTTTCGGAGCCTCTCAAACACTGCGCTAGCTCTGGCAACGCATACATCAACCTCATTTCATTGTCATTGTGTACATCCCAGTACACTACCAAGGCAAGTGAACTCACCCACAGCATTCAGAACTGCTCTATTTACTGTAACTGATGGTTCTACATATAGATGGTGTGGTGCTGGATGATGGAACCTTGGTATTTTCTTGGTGTTAATTGTTAGGTCAAAATTAACACAAGCAGCAGAGAATTGGTCCATACTTTGTTTCATCACAGCTTCAGAGGCTGCACTGAGCGCACAATCATCTGCAAACAGAAAATCATGCACCAACACTCCCTCCACGTTGGTCTTAATTATTATATGTGATAGTATATTATGCATCATTTTATAATATTATATTAACATACTATAAATGATGTTATACATAATAAACAATATAATATGTCAATATATCATAGCATCATAAATTAAGAGGTGGTAGAAAGCTTTCAGATTCTTCAGTCCAACCCTCTCCACACACATACATTTTAAAGATGAAGAAACAGAGGCCCAGGAAAAAGGGCTACCCAGGACCAGCAGACACCATGAGGTCAGAGACCACATCACATTTGGTTTCCTGTCATCCTCTATGCATACAGTGCCTGGAAGTGTTTGACCAATGTTTATTGGATTGCATTTAATTTATTGAATCATCTTCATTTGAATTTTGTGCTCAGAACTAGGAGTGAGGAATCACAGAATTCATGCGACGGAGACTGAGGACTGACTTGCCTGATGTCCCAGAATCACAAAATTACTATTTGTATCCCTCCTCTCCATCCAAGGTGTTTTCAACTTTAAAAGCAAGCAAGCGACAATGAGGTAGAGCTTGGACTAGCTGCATACTGAGGTCCTTTCCTGGTTCTGTAGAAGGATTTAAATAAAAATACAAGAAGTGGCCACTCACACAATCTCTCTCCCTCTCTCTCTCTCTCTCTCTCTCTCTCTCTCTCTCTCTCTCTCTCTCTCTCTGCTTCTCTGTCTCTCTGTCTCTCTGTCTCTCTCTCTCTCCCTCTGTTTTCTTGTGACAAAAAGCAGCATTCCCGTAATTCAGCTAATACTCAGAAGGCTAAGGGCCAAATAATTTGCTAATGAGTTCCTAGGAATTCTTGTACAGGCATTACACCAACCAGATCCTCCCTGTGCCCTGCTGAGGGTTTGGATATCTATATTCCCTGCTGAACCTTGCCATTTAACTATCCAGTGCCCCAAGCCTTTACAAATTGGGGTAATGATGTCTGATTCCCGAGGACTCAAAAGCAGACGTATTCGTATCATTAAGCTTTCTTTCAGAGGTCATTTCCATATATTTTTTCCCAAAATCCCCGAAGCAAAATCAAATTCTATGAAGTGTAACTGCCATTACTTGGTTACAGGAAAATCCCTTCACTGATGAAGTAGACCCAGAGTCAATACCAAGTCTGTCCTTCATCACGCTCTTGGCCGAGCTGCCTGGCTTTTTTTTTTTTTAAACAAGATTTTCCTCATGTGTTCCTGATCTCTTCCCTCAGTGTATGGTTTCTAATGTGCCTCTTCATTATCCTGAGCATTATTGAATGCAAAATGTTTGTTTCTTCCTCATCTTCTTCCCTTTGCTTCACTTTCAGTGCTTCAAGCGGATTTGACAGCAGCAGAATTCGTACACATGTAACTCCAACCTCAGAATGCCTCCTCAACTCTAATTTGGGGAAACTGAATTTAACTTCCCAATACCCCAGAAATCCATCCTTTCCACCTTGCTCTAAGTGATCAGCCCTCTTCAAACAATTCTTCAATTGGACAATATGTTGGAAATAGAATTCTCTCTTCATTCTATTGATTTTCTTATTTTTTCTCATCGTTAAATCTCAGATAACACCTGACATGCTTCCTGTCTTTTACAATGGGGGGGGGGTACCCATTGGGAAAAAACAAGTAAGGGAAAAATAAATTTTAAGTCTTTTTCAGTACTTACTTGACAAAAGTCGAGCTACACAGCTTCAGAAAACCAGAGAAATGCAAGAAATCCGTCCTTGCTTTGCAAACGATGCTGGTTCTTGGATTCTTCGGTCTCATGTACTGAAAAGGTTTCAGATCCTTCTCTCCACTAGGCAAGATGTGAATAGGTTAAGAAAAGTTCAGGAAAGCTCTTCGCCCAGCAAAGAAATCTGGTGGAGACCAGATCAGTTTCAGAAAGACACCTCAAGTATGAAATCCTACTTTGTCTCCAATTCCAATTTTATCAGCTCTATTGAGTTGTTCCACAAAAATGAAAGCATAAGGAAATAAACATAAGAAATAAACATTTCTGTAGTGAGTTAATGGGATACAAACGGAAAAAAATAGACACTTTAGGGGTGCCTAACTCTACTGAGCTGTGCAATTGTACCTGTGTCTCAAAAGAATGATCTAAACAAGAGTCTCTCTTTTGGGACGCAGAATGAAAAAGATTCATTTCCCAAACTTTTCAAGGATCTACCTAAAAAAACAAAAATCTCCCACTGCATTCAGACCTCTGAAAATTCACTGTTTGTTTTTTAAATTGAGATCTATGTTCCAGCAGCAACAGCCTATTTCCTGATCATCTGAATATGGGCCTTTTTGTAGTTAACAGAATTAGGTCTAATTACCTTTTGATTTTTGTGCATTTGGTCGCTCAGAAAAAGGAAGGGCTGCCAGACTGCGGCTCTAATGTTGTTTTTTCGAGTATTTCACAGGCAACTGAAAATATTAAGGTGAACAGGAGACAGAGGGGACTGCCGACCAATTTAAAAATGAAGCGAAATGAAAAAGAAAAAAAGTAATAGTTCTAAAACTGCTGGGAAAGAAGCCTCAAGGACATTTCAATTAAATTACTTTCTTTTCTGCTTTTGTGAAGGGAGATTCAAATTCCTAGCAGTTTTGTCTTTTGGTTTTTAATGCATTAAATAAGACGTCTGATTCCAAGCTTGGTGAGGGGGATTTAACTTTTAGCACACCGTGACTTGGAGGAGGACCTTGCCGCGGATTTCTAGATTCTCCCGCTGAAGAGTACTCTCCATGTGCGTATTTCGCCAGGAAGGAATCCCGGCTTTCTGAACGTTCTCTCCGAGGACAGAGCAGAAAGCAAATGAACGATATGCCTTTCCTATTTTCTAAATAACCTCTTCCAGTCTGTGAAATAAGGTTTCTGGTGAGGAGCCCCCAGCAGACTTTCTGGGATTTGCCTAGACTTACCAAAGAACAATTTTTTTATTCCTCTTCTTTTTTTTTAAGTCAAGAAAAATAAAAACCTGCTTTAAATTAGCATCAATAATAGCAAAAAAAAAATGTCTTTTATCTTTCTAAAGATTTCTAGAGATGAGAAATCTTTGTTCTATTTTTGAGCACACTTCTTTCTGTAAAAACTCAGTCAGTCACTTATACACAGTATGTGCTTTTAATACTTCATAAAAATGTTTGTCTGGTGTTCGGGGCCCCAGATGGTTCCTGTACTTGGGAGGGCATATGATTCTTGAAAGAAAATTTGTGATTTTATATTTTTACTATTAATCTTCCCCCTGAGATAGACTGGTACAGTGGACAGAAAGCTGGAATTGGAGTCAGAGGGCATGGATTCGGATGCTATACCTTCCGCTTGTCTCCTGTGTGACCCTGAGTAAGGAGTTTAATTTCTCTGAGCTTTAGTTACCTCATCTATCAAATGAGGGGGTTGGACTGGATTGTATCTGAGGTCCTTCAAACTCTGAATAGATAGATCTATGATAAATCAAGTTGAGAATCCTGGCTCATCTCTGAGCTCTGAGCAGGAATATTTGCTATTTTCCTCGGTTTATGAACAAAAGGTCATCATCTGAGGGGAAACTTTTCTCAGTGAAATAACTTTGTACTGGAGTAATAATCCCCTTTTCTTGAGTTTTCCCTGCATGTTATTCTGATTTGAATGTGTTGGATGGACTAGGAATTCTGATGCACCCAAAGAGAGAATTTTTTGAGTTAGGAAGGGGTCTTAGAGGTGACCTTGCTCCGCTTTAACCCAACCCAGGTGCAAACTCCATCCCCATCCCCCAAGCACAGCATTTGGGACCTTATTTCTGCTACTTTCATTTTTCTTATAAGGCCCAGTTTCCCAGGACTCTCATATTTGCACAATTAAAAATTCTTTTCTGACATGCAATTTGTTTTTAATTTTTTTAATATGAGATTTTTTAAAATCAATCCAGCATTTCAGATGGAGGGACAGAGAGCCCCACTTTTCATTCTTCTTGGTCTTTTGGAAGCAGCTGGTGACTTCAATGCATTGGAGCAGCATCTCCCTGAAGACCCAGAAGCTCCTGTCCTCCAGATCAGCCCAGGAATGGTCTGCTGCCTCTCATCCAAGTCAGCCCCCTCCTTTTGTGTCTGAAAAGCCTACAAAGTACCTATCGGTGAGCAAGAGAAAAAGTGCAAGGCATTGTCTGGTTTTACAGTGGGGCTCAACCTTTGGGCTGGCGTCCAAGGGTATGGCCTCCTCATCCTGGGCTGTTCCTGCTTGTAAAAGCTCGCAGGTGTGGCTTTGGTCAGCAGGCCCCCTCTAAGAACTGGGGCAGCCGCTCAAATATAATTAGCCAGGGTTTCCACTTGTTTCTTTAATCAGTCCCTCCCACCTCAATGCTTAATATGGTGTGAAAGTTCAGAGTAAACAAGAAAGAGCTCCCCTTTAAATTAAGCTCTGCCCCCTCAAAAAAGAAATCTCAAGTGGGAGAAATGAAAAATCATCTCCGTTAATTCGGAGGAATTTTGCCCAAACAAGACCCGTATTCCTGGAGCATCAGTTTGAAGTTTAACACTAAGAAGAGACCAAATGATATAAGAAAAAAATAAGTCAAAGTAACAGAATCTCACACATCGCAAGACAGGGAAGGGATCCCTGATCGCAGTCATGGCACTTTACAGGTGAAAAGCCTGAGGCCCAGAGTGAGGAAGGGATTCACCACGTGGTAAGTGCAAAAGCTGTATTTGAACACAGGTGCACTGATGCCACATCCAGAGCGCTTTCTATCAGGCCATTCAGCCTTCATCTAACAGCTAAGAAAACAGAGGCCAGGGCTCTGGATGGACTTGACTAAGGTCACATAGCAAATATGCAGAGACAGCCTTTGTTTCCACAGTCAAGCCCTGTGTCTGCCAGAAAATTTCATCCTGATCTGTCACAACCCTTGACTCAATCCTACTCATATTTACTGCAGCTTTAAAAAAAAAATAAACCAATGAGCATTTATTAAGCCCCTACTATGTGCCAGGTACAATGCCAGTCCCTGGGATAGTAAGAACAATTGGAAGGAACTTACTGTATCAGTAACATCTAGGTACAAATGTTTGTTTACAATAAATATATAATGTGTGTGTTTGTATGTATGTATATGTATATACATGTGTATATATACATATGTGTGTATATACATATATAAGGTATTTTTTAAGGAAGAGGGATTAGAGCAGAGGGCATTAGGATTCCATGTAGAAGAGTTCAGTGAAGGGTGAAGGTGGGGTGCAAGATGAGATAAATGGGGTTCCCACTAAGATGGATTGTCTATTTGGTCACAGAAAAGCTCAGCTCATAGGCCACCTCCTCTGGGAAGCCTTCCTGATTTCCCTGCATATCAACATTTCCCTTGGGAAATGGTTTTGGATTTGTTGTATATATGGTTGTCAATTGTTGTTTCCCTCTAGAAGAATGTAATCTTCTTGAGGGCATCTTAACATTCTTGTTTCATCTTTGTGTTTTACCCTCAGTACCATAAATGTTCATTGAACTGAATTAAACTGAACTGAAAGTTCTCACTGTCCCTCCTCCCAGGTCTGCAATGATTTCTCTGGGAACGGTAGCTTCTTTTTACCTTTTTGTCAAATGGCTTCTTGCAGGCTTTGGGCAAGGGATACCATACCATTCATTTCACCTGGATCCGAGTTTCGACAGAAATCCAAGTGAAATGCCAGATCACATCAGACCTCGGATGTCTCCATAACAATGGCCACCTGCTTCATTTGGAAGTTCAGGGGACAGGGCCTGGCCTTGATGAAAGGAGCCATCAAACCCTTCCTTTTCTCTCCAGCTCCTCAGTACACTCTCGTGCACATGCTGAAGCTCCCTTCCCCCCTAACCCTTTTTATTGATACAGAATGTGGAGAACATGACTGACAAGCCTTTGCTTATAATGCAGTCACTTTCTGTGCAAATTTGGAGGAATGTGGCGTGCCAGATTTTAAAGGCAAGAGGGTGGTTGTCATGGCGACGGCACATGGGGGCTGGGGAGGGATGGGTTGGAGGGGGTAGATTCTCCTGGGACCTGGAGGGCCAACAGAATGTTCAGCATCTGCAACTTGGGGAAAGCAAAAAGATTATTTTGAAAAGATAACCCCCCAAACCCTGCCAAGTCTTGTCTCCAAGTTCCAGACACACTTAAGAGTTGCTCTATGGTTTGCAAATAAGCACACGGACTTGTACCCAATAAGAGAGGGAGAAGGTAGGTACACATGCCAGCTGACTCAGTGTCAGGAGGCCACAGAGAGTGATAATCATAGCCACTATAGTAGGAATAGCTGATTGGAAATCCTAACAATAAGCGTAAAAGAGTGAGCAGTTCGGAGTCGAACCATTTTAGAGATGTCTCATTGGGGCTTCTTACAACTGCGTATAAGGTAGGTGCAGATGAGACCTCTGAGGCCAAGGTTAAGTGACTAGCACAAGGTCACACACCCAGGAAGTGTTTGAAGCAAGACTCAAATCCAAGACTGCTCCATCCAAAGTTCAGCTGGGGGCCTCCTGAGACTCTCCAGTGGCATTGTGCCCCTTTCTCAGAATACTGGCATTGACGTTGCACAAATCGGTCATGTCCCTCTCCTCAAAGATACGAGTGCCTCCAGGGAAGAGACCATTTTCAATTTTGTTCTTGCATCTCCTGTGCCTAGCATCATGCTATGGAGCTAGTCACTGCACAGACATTTCACACAAGTCTCGAAACCAGAGTGGAAGCATAACTTTTAGTAACAAGATTGACCAATGGAAGGCCTTTTGAGGAAGGGAGCCATGGCCCGGTGACAAGTACCCAGCTCTAGACCTGGCATGTGACTCAGGGTCAAGCCGTCCAAGTCCTTGGTAATTTTGTTTATCCCCAAGTAGAGGAGGAGGAGACATGGTCCCCGTGGTCAACATTCTCCCTATGTTTATGGGCATAAACTAACTTGATTATTTCCACCATTCAAATAAGTCCCCTTCTGCAGTGAAGACAGTTCAGGAAATTGGCCCAAATCCCCCTGGATATCAAAGCCCATTGGGAAAGGCAGATACCATGTAAATCATCCTAGAACCTCAAACAGAAAACAGCAGATATGAAGCAGCCCCTAGTCACAGAGATTCTTCCGCAGATCAATGATTCACCCAGGAAAAAAGAAGCTAGATTTATTAGGAGAGAGAAATAAAGTAGGAGACATTGATTGTAAACCAGAAGATGGCTAAACAATGATGGTCCCTGTGCATAGTAGAATATCACCATGTGTAAAAATCAGTTAGCATGAAGAATCCAAAGAAACTGATGAACTTGTGAACAGAAGCAAAGTGAATTGAGCAGAACCAGAAAAAATCAATTACACAAAGACAACAATGATGGTGAGGATGGAGGCATTGTAAATGGAGTGAACAGCCACAAAACAGTAGAAACACTGCAAGCTTGATCCAAAGAAAGCTCCAAGCAAACCCTTCCCCTCTCCCTGCTCCCTAACCCAGTGGAAGGCCCTCAGCTGTGTAGTATTGCATTTAATGACAGATTATTTTTTCTGATATATTGATTGGTTTTGCTGGTGTTTTTTCTCTCTCTCTCTCTTTTTATAAAGTTCTTTGTTTTTAAGGCATGGTTCCTTAGGAGGGGGAGTAAAGGGGTGCAAGGGAAAATGTAGATGAGATAAAAACAAAGAAGAGAGTATATGCTTTGGTTCACTGTCCCAGAGCCAGTCACATCAATCATCCCTCAGGGTAGGAGGGTACCAGAAGCAGCTGAGGGAGGGTGTTTTCCCTTCTTAATTGCTATAGACCAGAGCCCCACCAACTGCTTGGCCCCCATTGTTAGAAAACTGTGATTGGTATCCCAGTTCAATTAGTCACTTCACGTTAGAATCTTTAATTCAAAGGTATAGCAAGAAGAGGATTTCCCCAGCCTCTTGGGGATATATTCTCCCTCACACCATTGGTCATTTCATCATTGGTCTCACTAAGTTCACGTCCAGATGTAGTTTGATGGTTAGAGTAATCCTAGTCTCAGTGGCTGTTGGCCTGGGGTTCCCAAGGTTATACCCATAGGTCACTACCATGACCCCAAAGGCCAGTGAAAACTACATTGGCTATAGAAGATTGGAATGCTGGAACCTCAGAACCCTCCAAATGTTTTGAAGCTCATGGGGTCAGTGATGTCAGTCTCCTTTACCTAAAACAGAAAAGAATCAACAAAGGTCCAGACAGAGACTCCATCACAGGAGCACATGGCTTTAGAAGGGAGATGTCCTTTCAGCCTTCCCCCTTATATCATTGCCTCAGTGGTGAAAGGAGTCATTAGACAAAACAAAGAGAAGTGAGGTAGAAGGACGGTCAATGAGGCTGACAGGCCTTTTGAATGTCTCTGCAGTCACTCCAGATCCTCCTGTTCTCCATGTGGTTATTGAACCAAAACCACTTACCCAATACCCACCCATATGCCCCGAACATTCTCCAAGATACTTCCCTTAAGTGACATCATGGTTCTCCCTGGAGCAGGGCTCCAAGCCTCTTTCACATGGGCAGCATGTATCCATCAACTACAAAGACTGACGCCGTCGGGTTTTTGAATGTACCAGATGATGGTTAAAAAAATTCAATAAAAGTTATTTGGGGAGAAAATGGTTTCTCAAAGAAAGTTATTATGATAACACCTGTTCTGGAAAGGGCAATCAATTTTCTTACAAGTGCATTCACTATTTCTGTGACTGTCCATATCAAAACACCCAGGGAAGGCCACCATTCTCCCATATGGATTGCTTGAAGGCAAGTACTGTATATTAATATCACCAAGAACAGTCTGCCCCTCTGAGCCTCAGTTTCTTCATTTGTAAAATGAAAGGGATAGGACTAGATGACCAATATGGTCCATTCCAGTGTAATATTCTATGAATCTCTGATGGCAAAGGACCAATTCAACATTTTAAAAACTGTATCAGTGGGTTTCCTTGGCATCATAAATGTCCCCCAAAGCCAATTATATCCACTAGGCTACATTGTCTTACAAGCCAAAAAGAGTAGTATTTCAAAAACTGGCCATTCTACCCAATGATCAAATCATTGGGTCCTGCTTTAGGAGAGAGAGAGAAAAAAACCTATCACCAACAATACAGGACATTTCATCAACAAATACGTATCTCTTGCCCTTTAAATGAATTCTGTTTTAGTATCTATTTTCTGTTTTTATTATAGAAGTGTTTTAACATTCTAGATCACCTCTACTATAAAAATAATTTGAAAATTGGAGAAAAAGAAAACTGGGATCTGGTGTGGTGAGATAGAGACTTACGTGACTATGGGCAAGAAATAACTGACACTCTTTGAGTCTCAGTTGTCTTTTCTGTAAAATGGGTAGATCCATAGTATTCACCTTGCAGGGCTATTGTGAGGCTCAAATTAGATCGTGTGTGCACAGCACTTTGAAAATCTTAAAGTCCTATGGTAAATATTAGCTACTCTCCTCCACCTTTCTCTTTTCTCCTTCCTTTCCCAATAACTCCTTTTTTTCTTCTGCCTCCTGCTGTTATTAGTAATAGTGGCCATAGTATTGCTGTCAACACCACAGGAAAGAAAGAAGGAAGGAAAGAAATATTCATTAAGCACTACTATGTGTCAGGCATTGTGCCAAGTGTCATTTGATTTTCACCACAACAGTGAGAGGTAGGTGCTATTACAATTGACATTTTGTAGTTGAGGAAACTGAGGCAGACAGAAGTTAAATGACTTGCCCAAGATCACACAGCTACTAAGTGCTGTCTGAGACTGGATGTGGACTCAGGTCTTCCTGACTCCAATTCCACTGCTCTCTCTACAAATCTCCTTTGGTGACATGAGGGATCACTCATTCTCTCTTCCTCCACCTCCAAAGAGAACTGGGTGGAAGCCAATGAGACTCTTTGCACTTGGTGCAATGTTTCCCTTTCTAAAATTTCCATTGGGACCATGAAATTCAGAAGTGATCTTACAAATGGCTGGAGTGGGCGACTCCCTACAGATATTAGAGATTTCTGGATGCGCTGCTCTCCCCCACAACTCCTGGGATCATTTGCACTTGAAATTCTAATGGAACAAAATTTGCCAACTTACCTTTCCAGAGCAAGGAGCCCCCATGATCCTGGGCCAGTCCTACCTCCTCCTCCCTCAGCTTCTGTATCAAGAGTGTTAGAGCTGTAACTAACTACAGAAGGGTAACAGGGCTTTTGTCCTAAGGATCTGAAGGAATCATCCTTCTTTCCAGGGAAAAGAGCATTTTTTTTCTCCATGACAATCCAAAGCACTTTTTGCCTATGCCTCATATCTCTTGATCCAAGGCCTGGACCAAGGTCTAGGCTCTACCATTGTGTCACCCCTCTCCATCCCCATCCACACCTTTCCCATCTCCCAAATTCCCCAGAGGCCTGATCTGAGCTGCTCCCTCTCCTAGTGTAAAGCCTCCTTCAGTCAATCTGTCTTCTAGTCTCATGACCCCTCAAAAGACAAAATAAGTCCTAGTTACACAAAGCTCTGTGTAGAATGAGGGACCTGAAATAGATCACCTTGATGGTGATGCAGGCTGTGAGGTGCGATAAGCATACCAGGTATGGAGTCAGCAGTGGGGGCTCCAATCCCACCTTTGATGCTTCCTACCCATGGAATCTCTCTAAGTCTGAGCATACTCATCTCTAAAATGGGAGAGTTTTATTCCATGACATTTAGAGTCCTCCCAGATCTATTAAAACCTTTCTTTCACTTTTACTGGTTTAACACACTATGCCTTTGGAGAGGGAATGTACACTCATACTAAAGGGTACATGACTAATAAGCATTATCCTGAGTACCTGTGACTCCATGAGGAAGTCCCACATACCTGAAGGTAACCTAATAGGAGAGAGAAAGCAGCATCATGGAAAAGAAGGAAGCAATGGAAAGGGGAGACATTCAGAATAAGTACCACCAATTCACAAGTTTGCAAGGTACCAGTCCTTGCCAACGACTAGTGTCTCCCATCAAGTCCATAGCTGTAGCAAGGCCTAGAACTATTCACGGCCTCTCCCAGTCTGTGCATCTTCTCTGCCCTTCTCCCACCCCTACAGATCTCTTGGTCACTATAACCAGCAATCCCATACCCCTCTGCCAGGCTGCGAAGAAGGAGATCAATTACTGCAAAGTAAACATTGCTCTACTCAAAAAATGGACATAAGCCACCAAACCACTTCCCAGGGTGCAGCCAACAGCCATCACTTCCCTGGATCCCAACCTAGGTCAAACCTTCCCTGGTCACCTCGAGATGAAAGAGAGACAATGCTTGCAGACCCCTGAACCAAGAAAGGTTTGGCAGTTGAACCTCCCAATCCCCATGTATTTATTGTTTTAAATGTCCTGGTTCCCTGCTATTTCTATTCAAAGACACATAGCAGTGATAAATAGGAGGCCACCAACTGGGAGCCCTATAGGTGATCACTTTAAAGTGGGGAGTCTGCCTCAGCACTCAGTTGGGAATTCATCTCCAGGAGCTCCAGAGATCTCCCTTCACTGTGACACTCTTTCTGAAGGAGAAGTGGCCACACTATTTATAGGCCTTCCACTTTTTATGGAAGGTACTTCTGAAAGGGAAAGAAAATGGCAGCAGGGTCACATTTTTTCTATTAAAATTTTATGGTCACCCTCATTTGCTCCCATTATTTCCCATTATTCTCTGCAGCAGTAAGCAGCGTGGTGGATGTCCTCCTCACTCCCTTCCCTTTTCTTTGCCTGCTGTCAAATCCCTAACAACTTCCAAGCCTTCATCTGTCTTGGTATAATTAATAATGAGAAGCATATGGCTTTAGCCATGTGCTTGGTCTTGCAAATGCAGAGGACATGAAGGACTCCTATGGGCAGGCGCCCTGGGATTTTTCAGCAGCTATCTGGAGGTGGGGCAGGGAGAAGGCCGACAAGGCTCTCTGGTAAACTTGCCCTTGGGCCCAGACAGTTTGACAGACATCTGGGGTGCCTAAAGAAAGCTTTGCCCCACCACTTCTCTAATACTGCTCCGCCCAGCTGCCAAACTGATATTCCCAAAATACAAGCATGATCTTATCATCCTTCACAACAATAATAGCTAGAATTAAATATAGCACTATAGTTTACAAAACACTTTATATATGGTATCTCCTCTGGTCTTCACCATAATCTTATAATGTAGATGCTATTATTATCCTCATCTGTAAGATGAGGAAACTGGGATAAACTGACTTGACCAAAGTCACATGGCTGAGACATAACTGAGGCAAGATTTGAACTCAGGTCTTCCTGACTCCAGGTTCTGTATTCTATCCACTATGCCACCAGCTTCCTAGAAATCCATGTGCCTGTAGTATCTCTTGATTCTAGACTACAGAATTCAATAGCCTTAATTTACTTATGGAATGTTCTTGTGCCAAAATGCAGCAACTGTGTGAAGCCTCATCTGTCCTAACTGTTCTATTTATGCTACTTTCTGCCTGGGTTTGAAAGTAACTTTATGTTCTTTACCAATAGCATTCCTTCTGAAGCTGAGATTTGCAGAGCTGTTCAAATCAGCTCTCTTGGCTAGGACCTGAAGGATGTCACCTTCTCCAGCCCTGCGTAAAAGACAAGGAAAACAAACCTCTTTTTTCCCCAACCAGGGCTGTCAAGGAGCAAAGGATTTTTCTGTCTGCTAATCAGTTCCCAGTCGTAATACTTTTCTAGTAGAAAAGTTTTTTTTTCCTCCAATCAACACAGCTCCCAGCAACAGATGCAAAACCTTTCTTCCTCCAACTATTTCACCAAAGAAATCTCTCTGGAGAAGCTAAGGATAATTACAGAGTAAGTCCTTTCCAGCAGGAGGAGAAAGGGTGTGGCTGGGAAAAGGTGGTCATCAAAAAACAGAGACTTAAAGACCAAGACAGAGATAGGCAGAGAGACACAGAGACAGAAAAAAATACAAAGAGAGACAGGGAAAAACAGACAGAAAGGAAAAGACAGAGAGAGACATACAGAGACAGGGGTAGAGACAGAAAGAGACACAAAAGTCTAGCGGTTAAGTTTCAAATCCTGTCTCTGTCAGCCCTTTATTAACCTTGAGTAAATAAATCACCTAGCCTCTCTGAGACTTTAATTTCTCATCTATAAAATGAGGTCTTATAGGACCTCCTCCAGGTCTCAATCTATATGCCTATGGTCCTTTAAGGGGGCAGCTAGATGGTGCAGTGGATAGAAAACCCACCCTGGAATCAGAAGCATCTGAGTTCAAATCCAGCCTCAGAAACTCACTAGTTACGTGACCCTCGGCAAGTCATGTACTCCTGTTTTCTTCAGTTTCTTTATCTGTAAAATGAGCTAGAGAAGGAAATGGGAAACCACTCCAGTATCTTTGTCAAGAAAACCCCAAATGGGATTACAGTCAGACACAATAGAAAAAATAACTGAATAACAACGGTCCTTTGTCTTCAAATCCAATATTCTTTCCCCCTATAACATACTGTGTCCAAATTCAACCTAATTCAATAAATTAGGACATGCAGAATCCAAAAGAGGGAACACACCCACATATGCACACACACATGCACATGTGCCCACGCATATGCACACACATGCATGCATGTACCCATGCATACACACATACACATCATCCAATGTGTCTAGGTGGTCATCCACCCTCTGCTTCAAGACTTTCAGGGAGGAAGGAGGCTCTCTCAGCCTCAGGAGGGAGCCCAACTCACCCAGGGACACCTTTAAGAGTTCAGAGGTGTTTCTTTCCATCCAGCTAAAATCTACCCCACTTGTACTTATTACCCTTCCTTCCACCTGTCTCTGACAATCCCTGCTACAGTTGCCTTATCTCCTGTTCAGTTACTTACTAAGCAGAAAACACTGAATCCCTGACATGTGTTGAAGCAGGTCCTGGAGACACAGTGAGAAGGTAGGCAGCCCCTGTCCTGCCTCCACTGGACCTCGCGATCCCACCATCATTTATTAAGTTTCCTACTGTGTACCAGGTCCTGCTACAAAAACAAAATGATACCTACCCTCCAAGAGCTTGGTTTTGTCTCCCAGAAAAGGTGTGGAATTGATTCCCAACAAAACATGGCAAGAGAGTCAGGAAAAAGTTATTCCATCTGCCATCTCATCTATGGGATGCTTCTGAGAAATAACACAATGTGTCTCTGACCGTCTTCTGGACAGTCACTCCTCTCAGTATCTCTCTCCCTCAGTTTCTTACTTTGGCCATATTCTACCTAGAGAATATTGGAAGGATTAGCCCCAGTCACTTTCAGATCTTCAAAGCCCGGTGCTTCAAATGTTGTTATTTCGTTTTCTAATTAAAACCATTTCTGGCCATTGTGCTCCCCTCCCTGATTTGAATAACAAAGGGCAGAAGCCAGGCTAGAACCGCTTCTGTGGGTTCTTCTGGAATGTTTCGGCATGCAGGGTGGAGGAGAAATCTGCAGCATGAGCACCATGACGCACAGAAAATGAGGGAGCCATTGAAGTGGGTGCGTCACATAAGCCCAAAAGGACAAATGGAACAATATGCCTCTATCTCTGCACCTCATTAGACTGCAGCGAGCCAGCCAGGGGAGGGTCACATTTTCCCTCTCCGTTTCTGACAGACCCAGACCAAGGTAATTCCTCTTGGCCACTTTGGCCAAATTCTATTTCTTATTATTAAAAATGTGCACACTCAAATGTCAGTTCCCAAGAAGCAAGAGGTCAAAAGACTCTACTAAATAGTTGTTCAAGGAATTAGAAGTGATTAGCACCCTAATCAAAGGAGGCTCCAAATCACTAATAATGAAATTTATGCAAATAGAAACAACTTCAAGGTTTTGCCTCACACCCAGCATATCAGCAAAGACGACCAGATAGAAGTTGTCATTGTTCAGTTCTTGTAGAAGGATAGGCACACTAAGGTAGTATTGGTGAAGCTGCGAATTAAAGCAACCATTCTGGGGGAAATTGGAATTATGCAAATAATGTGTCTAAAATGTTCATAATCTTTTTCTTTGGCATATACCCAATAGAAATCATTGACAAAAAGAAAGACCCCATATGGAATAAAATATTTATGGCAGGATTTTTTGCAGTAGCAAAGGATTGAAAATGAAATAGATACCAGACAGCTGAAGAATGACTAAAGAAACTGCTACAGGAACAAACTGGAATATGGTTGTTCTGTAAGAAGGGACAAGTGTGATAAATATAGAAAAACTTGGAAGATCTTACATGAACTGATGGATTCTTAAGGAGAACCAAGAAAACAACATACACAATGATTACAGCAATGGAAATGAGCAGAGCAGCTACAAAAGAATTAAAAATGAATGTAGAAAAATTACAAAGAACAAACGCAGTTCCAAAGAAGAGCTAAGAGAAGACCCTTCCCTGCTCTCCTTGGTAGCAATAGGAAGGGGAGGACTGATGGGGAGGAGAGGACTAAGAATCAATGGGAAGGGAATATTGCATATAATGTGAGATTTTTTCAATATATTGATAATTTTTGCTAAATTTATTTCCTTCTTCTTTTTCTCTCTTTAAAAAAGTCATTGTAAGAAGGCATATTTCTCCAGAAAGTGGGAGAAGAGACACTGGGGAAATCTAGCCTAATGCAAAAATAAGAGCTATCAATAAAATTTTATTTTATTTAAATTTAAATGTATGTTCTTTGCTTTGACAACACCTACTATGTGCTGAACAAAAAGACTGGGTAAGATAGTAGGTAGGGAACCAACAAAACTCAGAGTAAGGAAGACCATAATTTCAATACACACTGGCAACCCGGTGCTCGAGGCAACTCCCCAGATTGTCAGTTGAGGAAGGAAGGGAAAAAGGAAGGAGGGAAAGAAGGAAAGGAAGAGGGAAGAAAGGGGAGAAGAAAGGAAAAGAAAGAGAGAAAGAAAGAAAATGCTCCAAGCATAGTAGTAGGCACTGGAGATACAAAGACAAGATGAAAACAGCCCTCAAAACAATTTCTTTTTCCCCACTTAGAAAATGAACTCCTTGAGAATAGGAACAGTGTCATACCTTATGTTTGCTTCCCCAGCACCTGGCACATAATAGATGATTAATAAATTCTTGCTGATTGATTGGGAAAAACAGACTGTTTATATAAAAGTAAACACAAAATAAATGCTGAGGCATTTATATTCACTGCAGACATAATGTGTGTATACATTTATATATACATATCCATCTATACATGGCCCTCCCTTTGTACTTTCCTCCTGAACCATGAGGAAATCTAGTGTCCAGCCTCATCTATGTCCTCAAATCAACTTTTCAAGATAAACACAGTTGTCAAGAGTTGGGAAAAGGGAGGAATAAACAGAACTGATGAGAGAGTCACCCTATGGGTAGAGACCCTGGGAAGCAGTAATTCCATTCTGCCTCTCCCCGACACAGTGAAAGCCCACGACTTATTTTAATTCATGTCTCCTGATAACTGAGTGGGGAGCTCAGGTCTTGCTTTTGGTTCGTGTTTTAGTTTTTCCCTCAGCACCCTACCCTAGCTGAAATCTTGGGATCCAAACATCTAAAGATGCTTTCCCCCATATCAAATCCTCATGAGGATTCCAGACATGGGGTACAGCCAGGGCAAAGGCAGGGAGGTGAGAGATGGAATGTCCAATGCAAGAAAACCAGTGATGCTGGATCACAGAATATATGGAAATACATCAGAGAAGAAAAAATGATAACTTCGATTACATTAAATTAAAATGGTTTTCCCATAAACAAAACTAGTGCAGCCCAAATTAGAAGGAAAACAGAAAACTGGGGGAAATTTTTTACAGCAAGTTTTTTTGATGAAGCCCTCATTTCTGAAGTAAATAGGTAATTGAACCAAGTTTATAAAGATAGGAGCCAATCCCCAATTCATAATTAGCCAAAGGCTGTAAACAGGCAATTCTCAGAAGAAATCAAAGTTATCAATAATTATATGAAAAAATGGCCTAAATCATCAATAATTAGAGAAATGTAAACTAAAACAACTATAAGCTACCATCCCATACCTATGATATTGGATGGCATGACAGAAAAGGAAAACAGCAAATACTGGAGGGAATGTGAAAAAGCAGAGGTACTGATACATTATTAGTGGAGTTGTGATCTGGTCCACCCATTTTGGAGAACAATTTGGAATTATACCCAAAAGAGTACAAAACTGCAAGCCCTTTTGACCCAATAATATTGCTACTAGATCTGTATCCCAAGAAGATCAAATGAATTCCTTGCCTTCTCAATAGATGGGGAAGGAACCGAGACGAAGGAGAGAATTTGGAACACAATTTTTTTAAATGACTGTTAAAGATGAATAAATATTAAAGAAAAAATAGATCATTGGTCACTTTGAAAAGAGCAATTTTAGTTGAATGAAAAGGTTGGAGGTCAGACTGCAAAGAATTTACATTAGACTGAGAGGAGCAAAGTGGTGGTAGGTAATTGGGGAAGATGTTGAGAGATGTGAGATGGGGTTAAGGGAAGAAGAGGGGACTCTCAGTGAATGACTTCAGTGTTTTCAGTAAGGTATGATGTGAGGTTCATGTTTGGGCAGGGATGGGTCTTAGGTAAGGACTAGGAATAATCACTTTTGTGAGTGAGCTAATTAATCAAACAGGGAAGTGTGAAAGGATTGCCTTGCTGCAGTGAGGGCTTAGTGAAGATTATGTAATGTAAATCTACAGTGATCAGAGTCTCCACACTTTTCACTATTTTCTCCAACTCTGTGAAGCATCACATGAACAGCTTCAAAGGATACAGATGGTAGAACTAATGCAAGACTGAGGTTGGTAAAGTGTGATGAGTGATTATAGGAATTTGAGAAGAGAGAACACCAGAACTGAACTAGTTCACTGTGGGGTGAAGGGAAAGAAGGGAGGAAAGCATGGTCACTGCAGAAGGGATGACCTAGAAACTCAGGGGCCCAGTGAGTGGAGGTTAATATGAGACCAAAAACCAAGATTGGGGGCATAAAGCAAACGGAAAGGACTCATAAGAGATTATGATCAGATAAAGGAATTCTGGAGTTAATGAACATGGAAATAGAAAACTTGTGGGCGACAGCAAGCAAAGGATAGGGTCTCTCTGTGTCTAGCTGAGGTGGGGCAAAGACAAGAGTATGCTGGAGATCAGACTGACAGTGAGAGCCAATTGTTAAATTTTCCTTGGGAGCATTTACACTTTAGAAATCAGCAAATGCTCAAAGTCAAGGCTGATTTATCATTTTCTTAATTGTTAATTACAGAGAAATGATAATATGCAGATTAAACTTAAAAATATGTCAGGACTTACATCTCTTTTTAGGAGAGCTGGTTGTTAAACATTTACGAGCATCCCCCTGGGTGGAGGACTAGGTCATGGAAAATGATTAGAGTGAGAAATAGAAGTTAAAATAGCTGAGAAAATATCAATTTGTATGTTGAAGTCTCCTTGTATAAGTTTCCAGGCAGGAGATGGGGAAAAGAAAAAGACTGAGGCAGGCACAGCACTCAACGAAAATGTTCTGGGGGCCTATAGCTTAATGGCCAGGATCTGGATATCAGGTGATAAATTTGCATTATCCCAGGGGAATTATTTTGAATTGCTTTATCTATACTTTATTTTGCTTACTTGCGTGCGTGTGGAATCCCACCCTCTGGCCACCCCCAGTAGATTCAAGCTCCTTGACGGTAGGAACTAGTGCTTTTGTTTATTTGTTTGGTTTTTGTGCCCCCTTGCCCAGAGACCAGAACTTGACACTTTGCAGATCCATTAAGAAAGCTGTTTTGTTTTGTTTTGGAATGAGTTGATTAGAATAGGCATTTGGCCAATGAGGAAATAATCCAGAAATCATTGACTTTGATATCACTAGAAACCAATTACTCAGTGAAATTTTCTAATTCTAATAATGTAACTATATCAAAATGGAAATCCGCAAGAGATGCTCCAGTTTCTAATCAGTATCTCCATAATCGGCCACCCCCTAAGGGAACCTCCCAGGAGCAACATTTGATCTCTTGTTTTCATGAGGATATATCCTGCTCAGCCTCAACTCAGCCAATAAGCTCCCCCACCACCCCAGGGTGGCCTTTCCCTATTATCAAGAGGGATTTGTCAGCTCTGCTCTCTCCCTCAGACTTGATAGCATCATCACTCATCACCACCACTGGCTTTAGGTTCCCAGTTTATTTTATCTCCAGTCTGGATCTCAAGCACCAAATTCCGAGAACTGTCCACATTTCAAATATGTCCTGTCATCCCATGATACTAAGTGTTTATGTTTCTAACTCTGTCCCAGCAGAGCTGCAATATTTACAGATGACTTTGGAAAAGAAGAAATAGAAGCGTGTCTCCATCACACTTGGGTTCCCTTACCTCTCCTGCCTCCATATAGCAGGAGACCAGTGCTTGGACTGAAAAGACAGGAATGCTCTCTGCAAGATACCCAGCATGACTTCTGGAGAGAGCCCAGACTTGGGGTCAGAAAACTTAGCCTCAGAATGGTACCCATTATGTAGCCTGGGAGTGATGGAAAGAGCCCAGGTTTGGGAATTCTTTGAACCTGGCTTCAATTTTCCTCTGGGGGCTTGCTATCGTAACTCGGTGGAATTTTTACAAAAAGGAAGATGCACTTCAAAAAGAAATCACAACTACGCAAACACTCTCCCTTCACCCCAACTTGAGAAAGGCATAATCTTACTCCACCTCTCCATCACCTTAGTCCCTGGGGAGGGGAAGGAGATTAGGTTCATAGTTCAGCTTGGTTCCCACAGAGCACAATTCCATTTCCAAGTCCAACTCACCCCTCTCAGGTTCTATACATTGATTCTAGGCATTTCATGCCAAAATTGCCAGCTGCTACACCACCCTACCTGCAACACTGCTTATTCCGCAAACTCTCAGTCAAAAAGAAGGAGGAAAAATAAGGGGGTAATAGGGAGCCACTGGAATTTATTGAATGATAGGGAGAGAAAGGAGGTGTGTGATATGGACATTTGGGAAGCTGACTAGGGATGGATGAGTATTTAAGGCAGAGAGACAAGTTAGAAGGCAAACACAATAATGTAGGTGAAGTACAGGAGGGTGTGAACAAGGTGTAAACAATAGCCATACTGAGCAGAAAGCAGGGGAGGTGTATGAAAGAAGGTAGGAAGATAGAAGGGACAAGACCTGCCAATAGATTCTATTTGTGGTGTAAATGTCAGTTAAGAATGGCACTGAGGTTGCAGCCTGGGTGACTGGGAAAGTGCTGGTACCTTTGATAGTAACAGACAAGTTTGGATGAAGAAAGGGCTTGGGAGGAAAGATAAAGAATTCTGTTTGGGATGTGGTGAATTTGAAACCCTTACAGGGAGTCAGTTAGCCTCCCAGGGCCTCAGTTTCCTCCTCTGTTAAATGAAGAGGTTTGCCAAACTGACTTCTGCTTCTGACTCTATGACCAGCTGATCCTCTCTGAGTCTCCTTCTTCCATGGAGATATCACAGGTCTGCTATAAAAATGAAATGGGTAAATGCCTGCCAAGTGCTTTCCAAATCATAAAGCACTAGGTGAAAAAGAGTCATTATTACTGAGAGAACCAAAGTGTCTAAATGCAGACAATCATGCTGTGGAAAGAAAGGGGCCTTTGTCTTTGCATAAGCACTGACTCTTTAGACAGTCATCCTTAGAGAGCAAGGGTTCCTTTACATCTAAAGGCCCAGCAAAGAGTACCCTTCCTAATGGTCTATAAGTCTATTTCACCTCTCAGTAAGTCATAATTTGGGTTAAGTTCTTCAAGGCAGCTAGGTGGCACAGTGAGTAGGGCACCAAGGCTAGAATCAGGAAGACTCATCTTCCTAAGTTCAAGTCTGGCCTCGGATATCTACTAGTTGTGTGACCCTGAGCAAGTGACTTAACCCTGTTGGCCTCAGTTTCCTCATCTGTAAAATGAGCTGTACAAGGGAATGGTAAACCACTCCGGTATCTCTGCCAAGAAAACCCCAAATAGGGTCACAGAATCAGACACAACTGCAAAATGACCAAACAGCAACCAAAGCCATCACTGCAATCTACCCTGAGAAGTGAGTCACTTCAAGTGACAAGTCCTAGCAGCTCAGTTTAGAAATAAGAAAAATAATGGTAGGTGACTTGGCTAGGGTCTCTCAGGGAGTAAGGAGCAAGAATGCCCTACAGAATATAAGTTTGTTGAAGTCAGGACCTGCTTCTTTGGGGTCTTTCTACACCAGGACCAAACACAAAGCCTTGTGCATAGAAAATGCTTAAAAAATATTTGTTGAATGGATGAGTGAATCCCCTTCCTGACTTTTTCACAGCCATCCCCAGGGGCAGGTGTTCATCACTTCACTCATGGACTATGGCAATAGCTGCTGGGAATGGAGGGAAGGGGGGGGGTTGGTTCCTCCCTGTCTCTTGTCCATCTTCCACTCAGCCACCAAAGTGATTTTCTTAAAGGACCAGACTGATCATGTCACTCCTATACTCAATAAACTTCAATAGCCCCCTATTGCCTTGGGGATCAAATAGAAAGTCTTCTGTTTGCCATTGATAGTTCTTCACAGTTTGGCTCCAGTCATGTCTATCCATCCCATCAACCCTTCACATCGATCCTCTAACTTTGATTCCAGTGCTACACTCAAGTCCAACTGGGCTATATGTTATTACTTTTATTCATGGTTCTTTGTCTCCCACTTCCACACCTTTGTTCATGCTGACTCCAGAACTAGAAGGTTGTCTCTCCTTACCTCTGCCTCCTAGAACCCTTGGCTCCCTTCACAATTTTCCTCATGGTTTCCCCTCCATTCACCCCAGCTTTTGTGTTCTTCCCCCCCTCCAGAATTTCTTCAATATAATTCCTTTATTTCTGGTACATTCCTAAGTATTTACATTCTCTCCCCTATTAGATGTTGAGCTTCTTGAGGAAGGAGATTATTTTTGTAATTCTCTGCATTCCCTACCTTTAGTAGTGCCTGGAACATAGTAGGTGCTTAATAAGTGCTTATTGTTTGAGCTTCCAGTTGTTAAGGTGATGAATGTTTCATCTACATGAGAGCATCAGCTAACTTGTTGAGAAATTGTACTCCAGCATGGTTGAAAGAGTGGCCACACTAGCAACATGAAGAGGAGTAGTAGTAGTAGTAATAGTAGTAGTAGTAGTAGTAGTAGTAGTAGTAGTAGTAGTAGTAGTTAGTATTTATGTAGCACTGTGCATATATTATCTCATTTGACCCTTACAACAGTCCTGGAAGGAAGATTATTATCTTCCAACATTATCTCCATGTTATGCTTGAGAAAACTGAGGCAAACAGAGGTTGTGACTTGCTCAGTGTCACACAACTAGTAAGTGACTGAGGTGGGATTTGAACTCATGTCTTTCTAACTCCAAGTCCAGAACTCTACCTACTGTACCACCTGGCTAGAACCCTTAAAGATGTCAGAGCCAAGGTTGCTGTATCATACGCTTGGCAAATCTTGCACGTTTTGTAAGCTCTATTAGAACCCTCAAATTGAGAGGTGTTCACACCCTGTGACTTCAATGTTATTATCTATTAACCCTCAAAGGTCCTCCTTTTTCAGTCATGCTTCTCCCCTCCCATGCTGTAACCACCATACAAGTCAGGTGTTCTGACAGGAATGTGTGCTTACCATCATCCAAAGTGATTTCAGCATCATCAGAAAACCAACCAGGAAACTTTAATTCAGTTCAGTCCAATTTAATAATAATGTAAGTAGTTTCTATGGTCCAGGAAATGTGCCAGCCGCTGGGGAAGTTGCCTGGTGAGAATCCTCATGTCTACATGTAAAGACAACATGTGCGTCATCAAAGCCAAAATGGATCCTCAGCTGTACATGGACTGGGGCACCAAAAATTGGGCAGATCAGGCAAGGTTCCGGGGGCAGAGGGCGCTTGACATTTACCTTGAGGGAGGTTGGAATTCCAAGAGGCAGAGGGAAGTAAATTCCAGGTCCAATCAGTGTAAAAGCAGTGAGATGGGAAATGTGCAAGGAACAACCAAGAGGCAGGTTGAGTTGTATCCTAGAGACTATAGTGGAGACTCAAGTCGGAGATGACTGGAAAGTTAGGATGAGATTGTTAAGAGAAATACATGCACATCAGAGAACTTTGTATTTTATCCTGAGAGCAAGAGGGAACCACTGGAATTCACTGATGAACAGCATCTCAAGAGCAGACCTGTACTGTAGGAAAATAATTGTGATATTTGAGCCGACCTTAGATAATAAAGAGGAGAGACTAGAGGCATTTTTTTTTTAATTTTTAATTTATTTATTTTTAGTTTTCAACATTCATTGCCACAAGATTTTGAGTTCCAAATTTTCTCCCCATCTCTCCCCTCCCCCCCAGATAGCATGTATTCTAATTACCCCTTCTCCCAGTCTGCCCTCCCTTTTATCATCTCCCCCCTTATCCCCTTTACTTTCTTGAAGGGCAAGGTAGATTTCAATATCCCATTGCCTGTATATCTTATTTCCCAATTACATTTAAAAACAATTTTAACACATTTTTAAAACTTTGAGTTCCAATTTTCTTTTTCGTCCCCCACTCACCCCCATATCCAACATAGGTTATACATGTATAGTTATGCAAAACACTTCCATAATAGTTATGCTGTGAAAGACTAATTCCCCTCCATCCTATCCTACCCCCTCAATTATTCTATTTTCTCCTTTGACCCTGTCCCTTTTCTAAATTGTTTACTTTTGACTATCCCCTCCCCCAACCTCCCTCCCTTTTATCATCCCCCCTTATCCCCTTCCTTCTACTTTCTGTAGGGTAAAATATCCAATAAAGTGTGTATGTTATTTCCTCCTTAAGCCAAATCTGATGAGAGTAAAGTTCACTCATTCCTTCTCACCTCCCCCTCTTCCCCTCCATTGTGAAACCTTGTTCTTGCCTTTTTTATGTGAGATAATTTAACCCATTCTATCTTTCCCTTTCTCCTTCTTCCAATATATTCCTCTCTCACTCCTTATTCCTCTCCTCACTCCTTTTAGACATGATCTCTTCATCTCTCTCTCTCTCTCTCTCTCTCTCTCTCTCTCTCTCTCTCTCTCTCTCTCTCTCTCTTTCTCTCTCTCAAGTCTCATGAGTTACAAATACCATCATTCTATGTAGGAATGTAAACAGTTCAAGCTTAATAAGTCTCTTATGATTTCTCTCTTCTGTTTACCTTATCACGTTTCTCTTGTTTCTTGTATTTGAAAGTCAAATTTTCTATTCAGCTCTGGTCTTTTCAGCAAGAATACTTAAAAGCCCTCTGTTTCATTGAATGTCAATTTTTCCCCCTAAAGGATTACGCTCAGTTATGCTGGGTAGGTAATTCTCAATTTTAATCCTAGTTCCTCTGACCTCCAGAATATCATATTCCTTTGATCCCTTAAAGTAAAAGCTGTTAGATCTTGTGTTATTCCGATTGTATTTCCACAATACTCAAATTTTTTCTTTCTGGATGCTTGCAATATTTTCTCCTAGACCTATGAACTCTGGCATTTGGCTACAATATTCTTAGGAGTTTTCCTTTTAGGATCTCTTTCAGGAGTCAATTGGTGGATTCTTTCAATTTCTATTTTGCCTTCTGGTTCTGGAACATCAGAGCAGTTTTCTTTGATAACTTCTTGAAAGATGATGTCTGGGCTCTTTTTTGGATGATGACTCTCAGGTAGTCCAATAATTTCTAAATTATCTCTCCTAGATCTATTTTTCAGATCAGTGGTTTTTCCAATGTAACATTTCACATTATCTTCTATTTCTTCATTTTTTTTTGGTACTGTTTAATATTTTCCTGATTTATCATAAAGTCATTAGCTTCCATTTGCTCCATTCTAATTTTGATTGAATTATTTTCTTCACTGAGCTTGTATCCATTTGGCTGATTCTGCTTTTTAGGCATTCTTCTCCTCAATGGCTTTTTGAACTTCTTTTGGCATTTGGGTTAATCTATTTTAAGGTGCTGCTTTCTTCAGTATTTTGGGGTCTTCGTTTAGCAAGTTATTAACTCATTTTTCATGATTTTTTTACATTGCTCTCATTTTGTGGGTTGAGTTGTCTGGAAACTGACACAGCTGACACAGTCCCCTGAAACCTGCACCAGCCCCTCTATGCCAGCAGGACATATGCCAGACTGATCTCTACTCCCTTCCCCATGCAATAGACCCTTCCTGTAAACTTTTCAGTTTGTTTTGGGATGGGAATTTGTTTCACTCTGTCATTTTGTGGGTTCTGTAGCTCTAGAATTTGTTTAGAATTATTTTTACAGGTATTTGGAGGGTTTGGGTGGAGAGCTCAGGGAAGTCCCTGCTTTTATTCTACCATCTTGGCTCTACCCTCTCCCCTCCCATTGGAGGTATTTATTAAGAAATTCAATGGCCATGGGGAGGGGGGAGCCCATTAAATGTGTAACAGTTAAATCAATGACAGGAGGTGGCATTCTTAGAGCACTTGACCTATAGTTAATATAAAAACACAGGTCCTGAAAGAGAAGAGACTAAATCATTCTGAAAAGCCAATGTCTACTCCTTTTTTGGCACAAGTCAACTTGTAAACAAGAATTAGGTCTCTGGTTAATAAGTCAGCCAAGCCATGAAGCCAAGAGGATTGTGTCACATTTGCTAAGAGATCTGACATGTGCCCTGAGCACAAAGAATAGAAAACAAATACAGTTGGTTGGAGGCACAATGGACTTTTCAAGTCTTATATTTTTTTTAAAGAAGAGAGAAGCCTCAATATAATAACAAAATCTAAAATCTAAGCCAAGAGTCTTGGTAGTGTAGAAAACAACTTTGATTGGCCTTGCACCTCTCTGGGTTTTAGAGGTGATCTGAAAACCAAGGTCCTTGTATGACCAGTGGGCATTCCACTTTAGGGACCTTAAAAGGGAAACCTTAAAAACAAAATAAGAAAGCAGAAAAGATCTAGAGAGGATGAAACAGAAAGAGGGACTTGGAGTCCATTGAGTTCTAGCAGTGAGTAAGAACACACAAGAAGCATAGAGGTACATATAAATGGAAGCAAAGGCAAGGAGAACAAAGATTATGGTCTCCCTTTCATGCACATAAATGCTTCTAGAATGTTTAGAAAAGCTTCAATATGATTTGCATGGAGCAGGTACTAGCTGCCAGGAGGCAGGGTTGGATTCCAGCTAGAAAAAGCACTGGGGGAGATTTGCCATTGGGAAGGGGTATGGACAGTGTGATAGAAAAGGTGGTCACCCATAGTATTTCTTTTATGTGACAGCAAAAGAGTCCAAAAAACGGTATTGATTAGTCCCAGGATTGTTGACCTGGGACAGTTTCACAAGAGTAATAACTATCCCTTCTGTGGAAGAAGAATCCAACTTGGTAGGAATGGTTTCAGCAAATAAGACTGTAAACCTGAGGGTGGGAAGTGTTTCTTCTTATTATTTGGAATCTCAAAGCTAGCACAGTTCCTGGCATATAGTGGGCACTTAATAAATGTTTATTAAATTGAATTGAATGGCAGGAACTTCATGGAGAAGCAGCAAAGGGCTGCTCCAATGCCAAAGAAGGGTGAGAACCATAGAGGTGGAAGGGCCAATACACAGCTGGTTGTCAGGAGATGGAGCCACGAGAGGGAAGTTCTAGACCCTGTACTGCTCAAGAGCCTTGGAGGTCTGGGAAACATTTTCTTCCTGACTAGCAGGAGTATTTGTTGGGAGATGGTCCCTTTCAAGTGTAGGGAGGGATGGGAATGATTTTTGTTGTCCCCTTTTTTCTTTATTTTGATATTCTATCCTAAGTGAATGCTTTTCTCTTTGATTCATGTTTCTTTCCTGGTTGTC
Source organism: Bettongia penicillata ogilbyi (assembly GCA_023548195.1). Taxonomy (NCBI): domain Eukaryota; kingdom Metazoa; phylum Chordata; class Mammalia; order Diprotodontia; family Potoroidae; genus Bettongia; species Bettongia penicillata. The sequence continues at coordinate 7,654,634 of JAJHZJ010000134.1, read as the reverse complement.
TTAGTAGAGAAAGAACTGGTTGGGAGCTGAAGTCAAATTTATTTAACTGTGAGAGGCCATAGCAGCCCACTCTGTCCCTGGGGTAGCCAAAGGGTCCAGAGGTGGATGCTTCACATGTTATGACTTCAGAGCACAAAGATGGGATCTGATGTTATTTTCTTCAAACTGAGAAACCTCACTAGCAGTGGAGACAAGGCAAATTTCCTCAAATAATGGAACGTGGCATCTGTGGCCATCACAGAAATGGAGCAAACATTTGGGGCACAATGCAGAAAATATTTTATGCTACGTATTTCCAAATACTGACAATTTGCCACCAGTTCCTCGAAAGTTAATTTAATCTGACAACTCTCATTTCTTCTTATGAATTATTCAGTCTTAAGCTCTTCATAAGAGCTTATTTATGTTCAACAACACTGATGATAAAATATACAAATAACTTCAATGTGATTAATATATTCTGTCTCAATGAAATAATGAAAGATTCTGGGATATATATATATAAATGTCTGTATTTCACTCATAGATATTCAGCATTCTGGGGTAGGAGTCCATAAAATAAGTAAAAAAGCTATTCTACTGGGAAAAGTAGGGGAAAAAACAACAAAATAGCATTATGTTAGGCCAAGGACAAATAAGAGAAAATAAGTATTCCAATATTTGTAAATGGGTAATAATAAAAAATTTTCTGAAGAAAAATATAATGAAAGGACCAGTTGGAAAGAGAAGACAAGAAAGGAGTAAGAAGAAAGGTGTGAAATAAATTCATCACTGCATTAACTTCTATAATTTGGAATTGTCTCATAGTTCTCATGATAGGTAGTTTGAGGGGGGAAAAAAGCAGCATGGAAACAATTGCAACTGATACACCAGAGTCTTTCCCATGGTTTAAATGACAGCGAAACTGTGTGAAGCAAACAATTGGAGCCATCAAATTAAATCAACATCCACTATGATCCTCAGTGACTTCAATGAAAAAATGACAGTAGGTAAGGATTCTGAGTATTGGCAGATTGGATCAGGAAAAGGAAATGAGCCAGTCCAAAAACTTTCAGAAACCCCATGCCTGCGCTGCACAAAAACTTTCTTCAAGAAAAGGATAAAGTAAGCGATAGGCATGGGAAACACTGAATAACATCATCTCCCCCCCAAAAAGGAGACTGACTATATTTTCACAAAGAGAAAATAATTCATCACCAGTGCTGTCATTCCCGAAGCACTGTTTACGTGCAGCAGCTGGACCACTGACTTGTCAGAGCAAAGATCAAATTTAGGATGAAGCTAAAATAAATAATAAAATATGTAACATGACGGTGGGCAATAGGTCAACTCAATCAAGACCTATCCAACTAAGGCTTTAATGGCATAAATGTATAATGAGTAGAGCAGTCATAGACTTTAATTATTTCACACAGAAGTTTAACTGATGCAAATGAATTGCTGTAACAAGGATATCCCAAAAGTCTTTAAAAGTACCTTAGTCAGCAAACCTTTGACTAGTTTGCCAGTGGAAGAGAGATGGAGCCAAAGGCAACACCTGTTAGAATATAAACTCGTTCATAAAATATTACAGAGAAGCATGATGGAAGATTATGAGCCGGATTGACTCATAAAACAGAGAGTAGCAGTGGAGGGTGAAACCAGTTTTAAGAAAACTTGGCTAGAGATGCAACTAACCAAAGTTATCCCGAGGGCATTGAAGGATGAAGATGGAAGGAGTAAAACTAACAGAAGAAAAATGGAAAATATCTGCAAAGGCTTTAAAAAAAAATGAACATTTTTTTTCCGGGAAGCAAAGTCAAGATTCTAAGCACATATAGAAACACAAAGGACCCTAAAGAGAATAGATGTGGGAAAAGCATCAGGAAAGCACCATACAGACAGAGAATAGGTATTGGCTGGGCTCCCTAGAGCTAGGAGGGCACTCAGGCATGTACTGACAAGGCATCTGAGGGAGCCTCTAGCAGGGTGGAGAAAGGTTTACATGGGATTAATAATGAAAAAAAGAAGACTGAGTTGACAACGCCAATACACCTGTTTTTGTTACAAAGATAATAAGAATGTTTCTGCTAAGGTATGAGATATAGATGGCACAGTGAAAAGGGCTTCAGATCTGGAGTGAGGAAGACTTGAATTCAGATCCTGCCTCAGACACTCACTGCGTTACCCTGGACCAGTCATGTTATCTTATTTGCCTCAGTTTCCTCATCAGTTGTAGAAGGAAATAGCAAACCACTCCAGTATCCTTGCCAAAAAAAAAAAAAAATCATGAAGAGTGAGACCCAACTGACAATGACAATAACCAAAAAGGTATGAGGACACCTTGGATAAAGGTGCCATCTGGAAATATGCAGCTTTTGAAAGCAATATTCCCCAGGAGAAAATCTTTATTGCCCTATGACTGACTGAAAGTTGTAGAGAATGGACAATCCCACTATGCTTATTTTTTGTAGATTACGAGAGTGTATTTGATTCAGAAGAGGAAAATGACACCTTTAAAGGACCTCTCCCAACAAGATGACTGCCATCTACATATCACAATCATTCAGGTTTCCTTCAAAGGTAGAATAAAAATTGCTTTGTTCAATCATAAGACTCAGGTGAGGCATAAAAGGGAGACAAGCTCACCAAAGATGTTTGCCAATGTATTAGAGGAGGTCCAGCACAAAAACCAGGTGAAATAAAGATCCTTTGTGGATAATTAGGTCTTCTAGATGCTTCTCTTTGTGGATCTCATTGATCTGGTTGCACTGAACTATGAAATACTGAGGAGCTTCCTGGAAGAGATCTGTAGCCATTCAAAAAGGTGTGGTCATATCATCTACACAGGAAAAAGCAAGTGGATAAAAATGTCTAATGCTCGAATTGTAACATACAATTAAAAGGATTGTAGATTCAAAGCTGGAAGAGATGTTGGAAGCTACCAAGTCCACTACTCTCATTTTATAGTTGAAAAGACTGAGCGCCAGAGAGTTTAACTAACTTGCCCTGAGTCACATAGCTAGCAAGTGTCTGAGGAAGGATTGGAACTTAGGTCTTCCTCACTCCAAGTCCAGTTCATCCCCCCATGCATTTTACACACACACACACACGCATGCATGCACACATACACATGCACACACACAGATGGGAAAAATAGAAAAAAAACAAAGAAATCAACAGAGGAAGAAGATTCAACTGAATTGCCTTTTAAAAAGAGTAGAGCTTCTCTAATGACTTCTAACCTCTCAGAAATAAAGGCCTATCTTTAAAACCAATTGTTGAACAGTTTTCTCGTGCAGTTCTGTTAGAATATGTAGTTCAAGTAGAACAGTATAGTCTCTAAGGAATTAAAACGTAATGCCAGTCAGATAGGAATAGAGAAGGGCACAGCAGGTAAAAGTATACTACAATATAGAATACATTCTGGAATAAAGGATGTGGTTTAAGCAGGTTTAGGGAGGAAAAGAAAAGATGGACTGCTTACTTGATGAGAGTAAGAGGTAAGAGGGAGATAGCTCAAAAGGCCCACTGGTGCCCTTGCAATGTCAGGAGAAATGTAGGAAGGCATTCATCAGGTAATGGGCAGACCACCTGTGGAGAGTCTTTGGGAAGACAGAAATGAAAATGAGACCCAATAGGCAGGCAAGGAAGAGTTTTCAATCAGCATCAATGGAGAGAATTCACAAATCAATGAGATGATAGATCTGTCTGAATATTAAAGAAGAAAAATATGCTCACCTATTGAACAAATAAAAAAATTATAAAATAGGTTTTAAATGGATTTGATTTTTTTTAATATTTATTTATTTATTTAACTTTTTACATTCATTTTCACAAAATTTTGGGTTCCAAATTTTCTCCCCTTTTATCCCCTCCCCCCACCCCAATACCCCAAGCAATCTAATTTTTCCTATCTCCAATCTGCCCTCTCTTCTGTCATCCCTCCCTTCTCTTGTCCCCATCTTCTCTTTTCTCCTGTAGGGCCAGATGACTTTCTATTCCTCATTAACTGTATGTCTTCTTTCCTAGTAGCAACACCAATACTAAACAGTTGTTCCTAAAACTTTGAGTTCCAAATTCTCCCCATCCCTCCCTCCCCACCCATTCCCTTTGGGAAGGCAGACAATTCAATGTAGGCCATATCTGTGTAGTTTTGCAAATGACTTCCATGATAGTTGTGTTGTGTAAGACTAAATGAATTACCCTCCATCCTATCCTGCCCCTCATTGTTTCTCTTCTGTCTTTTGATCCTGTCCCTCCCCAAGAGTGTTGACTTCAAATTGCTCCCTCCTCCCTTTGCCCTCCCTTCCATCATCCCCTCCCCTTGCTTATCTCCTTCTCCCTCACTTTCCTATACTGTAAGATAGGTTTTCATACCAAAATGAGTGTGCATTTTATTCCTTCCTTCAGTCAAATGTGATGAGGGTAAACTTCTTATTGTTTTTTTTTTCTCAGCTCTCCTCTTTTTCCCTCCACTAAAAAGTCTCCTACTTGCCTCTTAAATGACATATAATTACCCCATTCCATTTCACCCTCTTTCCTCCCACTACATTTCTCTCTCACCATTTACCTTAATTTCTTTTAAGATATGATCCCATCCTATTCAATTCATTCTGTGCTTTCTGGCTCTGTATGTGTGTGCATGTGTGTATGTGTGTGTGCATGGACATGTGTACATGTGTGTGTATATATGTGTGTGTGATCCCACCAACTACCCAGATACTGAAAAGTTTTAAGAGTTACAAATATTGTCTTTCCATGTAGGAATGTAAACAGTTCACTTATGGTAAGTCCCTTAAGACTTCTCTTTGCTGTTTACTTTTTCATGGTTCTTCTCATTCTTGTGTTTGAAAGTCAAATTTTCTTTTCAGCTCTGGTCTTTTCATCAAGAATGTTTGAAAGTCCTCTGTTTCATTGAAAGACCATATTTTCCCCTGAAGTATTATACTCAGTTTAGCTGGGTAGGTGATTCTTGGTTTGAGTCCTAGTTCCTTTGACTTCTGGAATATCCTATTCCATGCCCTTCGATCCCTTAATGTAGAAGCTGCTAAATCTTGAGTAATCCTGATTTTATTTCCACAATACTGGAATTGTTTCTTTCTAGCTGCTTGCAAGATTTTCTCCTTGACCTGGAAGTTCTGGAATTTGGCCACAATGTTCCTAGGAGTTTCTCTTTTTGGATCTCTTTCAGGTGGTCATCGATGGATTCTTTCAATACTTATTTTGCCCTTTGGTTGTAGAATGTCAGGGCAGTTTTCCTCGATAATTTCATGGAAGATGATATCTAGGCTCTTTTTTTGATCATGACTTTCAGGTAGTCCATAATTTTTAAATTGTCTCTCCTGGATCTATTTTCCAGGTCAGTTGTTTTTCCCATGAGATATTTCACATTCTCTTCCATTTTTTCATTCTTTTGGTTTTGTTTGGTGATTTCTTGGTTTCTCGTAAAGTCATTAGACTCCATCTGTTCCATTCTAATTTTGAGAGAACTATTATCTTCAGTGAGCTTTTGAACCTCTTTTTCCATTTGGCTAATACTGCTTTTGAAAGTATTCTTCTCCTCATTGGCTTTTTGAACCTCTTTTGCCAATTGAGTGAGCCTATTTTTCAAGGTGTTATTTTCTTCAGCATTTTTTTGGGTCTCCTTTACCAAGGTATTGACCCGTTTTTCATACATTTCTCTTCCCAGTTTTTCCTCCACCTGTCTAACTTGCTTTTCAAAATCCTTTTTGAGCTCTTCCAAGGCCTGAGCCCACCCGACATCCCCCTGGGATGTCTGGGGTACCGAGTCCCCGCCCTCCACGTCTTTCCCTGATGGCAAGAATATGTCCTCGTCGTCAGATCTGAAAGTCGGGATCATTTGCATCTGTTCAAAAAAACTATCTATAGTCTTATTTTTCTTCCCTTTTCTAGGCATTTTCCCAGCCAGTTACTTGACTTCTGAGATTCCTGTCCACCCCCGCCTAGATCCACCCAGCTAGTGCTTGGAGTCTGAGATTCAAATGGGCTTTCCGCGGCAAGCGCCGCTGCTATTCAATGTGAGCTTTAGTTCTGGTGCTGGAGTGGGGGCAGGGCTACCTCCCAAGCTCAGTTCCCTGAGGGGCTTTATGCAGAGACCTTCAGTAATGGAGCGGGTGGGGCAGGGCCGTCTCCCAGGCTCAGCTCCTTCAGGTGGTTTATACAGAGACTTTCAGTAATGAAGATCCTGCCTGCTGCTGGGGGAGTCCCAGGCCGCCGCAGCCGTGCCGCTGCTGCCTCCGCGCCAGCGCGGCCACCTCTGCCTCCGCCGCTTCCTGCCCCTGCCTCTGCCTCCGCTGCTTCCTCCCGAAGGGACCCGAGCCACAGAGACACCCCACTCCCCTCTCGGTGAGCCCAGGTGTATCTCTCACTGACCTGTAGAGTCTGTGGGCGGAGGGACTTTCCAGGCTGCCGGAGGTTCTGTCCCTGAAGCCTGCTTGGATCAGCTTCTCTGGGGCCACAGCCAGGGCAGCACTGGGTTGGGGTCCGCTTTCTGGGTCGTGACGGACCCTAGGGATGGCTCTCCAGGGCTCTCTGGAACGGAAATCTCTTCCACTATGTTTCTGCACCCCCTGCAGTGATCCAGAACTTCTGGGGAGCTCTTCTTACATTAAATCTATGGGCTGTGGGTTCAGAGCTCATATACATGCATCCTTCTACTCCGCCATCTTGACTCCACCCCCCCTGGATTTGATTTTATGAAAAAAATGAGTTTTGTATGACGAAAGGTAACACAAACAGAGCAATGAGGGAAATAAATAAGTGGGAGAACACCTTTGTAATAAATATATTTAATAATCACTAAAATTGATAAGAAATTTACACAAACTGATAATAACCAAGTAGATAAAAATGGAAACTTTTCAAAGGGAAATTTTTGAAAGATGAAACAAATTTTAATAACCACATGAAAAATTTTCAAGCTCAATGACCAAAAATTCTGTGATATCATCCTTTAAATAGTCTGTTAGTTTGAAATAATGAATTATATCTACAGAGAGATTAGTACTACAATTCTGATGTTGCTGTGAAATAAGCACATATCTAGAATCCAATGTGGAATTATCCATTAATATTTATGGAGCTGCTCCATCTTTGACCCAGTGCTCTCACTACCAGGACTATACTCCAAGACTGCATTGGACAGAGTAGGATAGAGATAAGAATTGGTCCCCAGATCACCAGGTTCTTGTGGAGAAAGCAAAGTGGGAGATAAACAGATTGTGACTGGGCCATTCAAAATCCAGGTCCTTTCAGGATTTTCCACTTAATTTTCAAACACAAGGAAGGGGACAAATTCTCTCTCTGAAACTGACAAAGGCTTTCTTTTGTGCCTCCAAGTGGGCATAAAGACCCCTCCCAGAGCATTGTGGGTATTCCATATCCAAACTTTCCACAATTGCTGAAATCCCAGATGGAGTGGAACCATGGCAGCAGCAAGAGGAGCTCCACTGTTCCAAGCAAAGCCCTTTCCTGGCCTCCAACCATCCCTCTTTGGAGAAAGTCTACAGAGCATCCCTAGCAAACTGTTAAGATTTCTTTGGGGGAAAACACAGGGAACTGAACTAGGATTTCCCACTCAGACTAGCAGCCTCTGGGAGCAAACACAAATGCAAAATTTTCTCTTGCTCATCAATTACTTTTCAGATTCTAAGACAACCAAGGTCATTTTCTTGCACCACAATGAAGACATGGGGAGGAAAAAGGGATGGAAGTAGCTGAGCTCCTCTCTCTGAAAGAGGGCACTTTTTTCTAGCACATATCCAGTCTTGGTTTTATTTTGCTCATTTATCCCAAGCAAGTCGATCCTACCTTAGAGAAAGATGGAGACACATGCCTGCAGCTTGCTAAGGGTTCAGGTTGCCTTTAGCCCCGAACTCTTGAGACATTCTGGTGAATGAGACATTCAAATTATTTGAATGTTCTAGTTGATTGGGTATTACAAAGGTATATGTTTGACAGAAATTTTCTTGGCAGAATTCCATCTGTATTTTGAAGGAAGGTGACAAGGTGGTGCAGTGGATTGGGCTTGGAATCATGAGGACACTTACTAGCTCTGTGATCCTGGAGAAGACACATTTCAATCCTCAGTTTCCTCATTTGTGAAAGTTAGACTCAATGTCATCTCGTGTCTCTTCTAGTCTAAATCTTCTGTTAGATTGTAAACTCCTTGAGGGCAGGCACCATATTTCTTTTTATTATTTGCATAACCAGTGCCTCTCTAATACCACGCAATTAATAAATGTTATTGAATTAAATTATATTTAAATCTTTGATTCTCTATGGCAGAGGTGAGGATGAATGCATTCTGGACAAGGAGGAGCCTCTATGTGAAGGCAAAGATGTGATTGAGGACTCAGGAGTTGACAGACTCATAGGTCCAAACTCTAGAGCCAGAAGAGACCTTTCCAGGTAGGATCCAGATCTAGAGAGAGTAAGTGACTTGCCCAAAGTCACACTAGCAGCTAGGGGTCAGATTTGAACCCAGAGCCCATGTACTTTATATCACAAGAGAGGGTCAGACACACCTGTCAATCGAGGGTTCTTAGAGCACCTGAGGACCCCATGTCACAGAGAGATCTTGAACAAGAATCCTACTTCTGCTCCAAGACAATTGGAGACCCCAGCTCCTCCCAGAAAGTCCTCCCCACATGAGGAATGTTCTCATCATTAGGACACCTACCTATATCCCCTACAGGCATGCTCACTGGTCCTCACTCTGCTCTTTGGGACCAAGTGGAATGGCTCAAATCCCTCCTTAATGTGACATCTTCCTAATATCTGAAGACAGATATGATTACCCAATAAAATCTATCCTGCTTCAGATAGAAATGGACTTTCTTCTTCAGCCAATCCTCATTTAACACGAACACAAATTGTCCATCTCAATTGTACTTCTCTGACAACTCTCCAGATTATCAGTGTCTTTCAAGAAAGGTAGTGACACCTAGAACTGAGTACACTTCTCAATATGTGGATGGAACAGGGCAGAAAGCTAGGGAATTGTCATCTCCTTGTCCTGGGTCCTGGGCCTCTTCTAATGTAGCCCAAGACTGAGATTCTCTTTTAAAATAACAAAATTACATGGAATAAATGTGTATTGAGCTTGTGGTCCAGAAAAAACTCCAGATCTTTTTCAGACAACCTGCTACTTAGTACACCAAGGTGATTTTGTAAACTTAACTGTAAGACTTCACAATCAAGCTAATTAAATTTTATGTCATAAGTTTGGCTCAATTATCTATCTAATTAAGACCTTTTATGCATCCAATGGGCTCACAGGATTGATATAAAGATAAGTATAAAAGACTAAAAATTCACATTCATACGTAGACACTAAGGCTGGGATGGGGAGAGAATACGGGATTTGGAGTCAAAATTTCTAGGTTCATTTCCCAGCTCTACCATTTATTCCCAGTGTAACCTTAGGCAAGTCACTGTCTTTTTTTTGGGGGGAAGGGGTACTTCAGTTTTCTCTAGTATAAAAGAGGATATTAGATAGATGATCCTTTGAGCTCTACAGCTAGGACTCTGTCATCTGTCTATTAGTGTTTTCTGAGTGGCTTGACTGTGGTGTAAAGTGGCTATGTGCCTGGTTAACTGGGTGTCTCTCACCTAGGTCTTATGGGGGAGAGAAAAAGGAATATGATTGCAGAGTTGGAAGTGTGACAAGGCGAGCTAAGGAAGCATCCCAGCTTACTTGATCTCAATCCCAGGAAACCTCCCCAGCAGGCCAATTACCCAGATCCACCCTTCCAATGTCTGTATTCCTTAAAGGACCCCAAAGGAATCCTCCTGCAAAATGAAAAGTCAAAACATATCAAGTTCCATTTTCTCCCCTGTACTCTCACAGTTGAAGAATTTCTCTGAGGATTTTTGGCACCAATGCCTCTTTGAGGGAGGTGTAGGAAGGGGAAAGGAATGAGCAGGAAATGAGGGGCAGGCAAGGGAAGGTAGGGTGCTAGCACAGAAGAAGCAGGGCAAGCTTATTGATTAAGACTCAATTGCCAACTTTCCCACTAACAGACAAGAGAAACCAAGAAAGGGGAACACGACCTTCCCTGGATAGTTATTTTCATGGTAAGAGAAAGGGAAGTAAGAAAATAAAGTTGGGAGAGAATATGGAAAGGAATGGAGTTTTAGTAAAGAAAGCTATTTTTTACATGTGTATATACATATATAGACACCAATGAAGAGGAAAGGCAAGGGGAGGAGAAGGGGAGGAAAGGGAGGGAAGGAAAGGAAAGGAGGGAAGATAAGGGAGGAGAAGAGGAAAGAGAAGAAGAGAGGATAGGGGAGGGGAGAGGAGGGGAAAGGAGGGGAAGGGAGAATAAAAGGGGAAAAAGTTGTATCAGAGTAGTTTAAACAAAATTAATCAAAGGTGAAAAAATAGTCACTTAAAAGTGGAGGGGATTTTGAAAAATCTAAAAACACCTTAAGAAATAAATGTAGGAAAGAAAGAAAGAAAGAAAGAAAGAAAGAAAGAAAGAAAGAAAGAAAGAAAGAAAGAAGAAAGAAAGAAAGAAAGAAAGAAAGAAAGAAAGAAAGAAAGAAAGAAAGAAAGAAAGAAAGAAAGAAAGAAAGAAAGAAAGAAAGAAAGAGAAGCCTAACTCTCACAACTTTAAATGTGAGTAGACTAAACCAGGCAATAAAATGAAAAATGTGCCAGAATTCATAAGAAAATCAAGCCCTAATCTGCCATTTCTAAGAAACATCTACAAAGGAAAGGCACCCACAATAACGAAATAAGAAGTTAAATCAAAATCTTCCACACACTCAGGCAAACCCTCAAAAAAAGTGGAAATCACCCTATTAGACAAACCAAAAACAAAAATTTATAATATCAATGGAGATAAATAAACCAAAATATTACATTCAATACAATGAACCAAGATCAACATAAAAGAGATATGCGCCAAATGGCATAATATCTAAACGTCTAAATGAAAAGTTTACTGAGTTGCAACAAGGCACTTATAATAGCGTAATGATCATAGAAAACATTAATGTTGCTCACTCAGATATGGATCAATCTAACAGAAAAACTAAGTAAATCATTAACTAGCAAAATGTTCAGGATATATAGTCAATCCTCAACATTCTTGTGTTTAACTTTCTTGACTTCAAGCATCTGTGTGATTTTATTAGGAACCTCATTTTCACTTTCCAGTTGGCAGTTTTGCCCATTTGTAGGTATGCAGTAAAGAAAAAACTGAGAATCGTGGTGTACACAAGTTTGTGGAGCAGCTGGTATCTTCCTAGATACATCACTGGTCTTGTTCTCCCTACCATTTATAAAGACCTCCCTGTGCACTCGGGATGTTCAAGGTGATTTTGATAGCTCTTCAGTCACAAAAGCAGCAATGAAAGTCCCAGGGACATCTTTTTTGGTTTTCAGAGGATGGCTAAGGCAGAGAGGTTTACAGTCAAATAGTATTGTCTGAAATCAATGTTCAACACTGGGGGAAAATATGAATAATCCTATTAAAAATAAAAGAATCTAGAACTACATAATTATATCAGTAGATGTAGAAAAAGAGTTTAACAAAGCATGAAACATGAAAAACAAAAAATAACCCACCACTCCTTAAAATATAGGCATGGAAGAATGTTTTTGAAACAACGAAAAGTGTCTTCCTTAAGTTCAGTTATGGTTTAGTTTTTTCTGTGTATGTCTCATTCACATTATGATAAATGGAAAAGCACTAGAAGCATTCCCAATAACTATAGGAACAAAGGAAGGATGCTCCCTTTCCCCATCCTTATGTGGCATATTTTCAGAAAAGCAAAAGACAGAAATGAGACAAGAGAAAGAAGTTAAGTATACTCAAAGATGAGACAAAGAATATCTTGCTCTGCTGATGGCATGAAGGTTTACTCAGAAAATCCTAGGGAATCAACAAAAGAAATAATGGAGACAAGAAATAACTTCAGCAAACGAACAAGTTAGCAAATAAACCCACAAAGTCCAGTAGCATTTCTGCATAGTAAAATCTAGCAAGCAATAATCTGAAGGAAATCCCATTAAAAGCCCTAAATGGTGCATAAGGTAACTGTAAACAAATCTTCGAAAGCACCCTCAATACTGTTAAAAAAAAAAAAAACTATTAGAAATGCTCTGTATGGCAATTAAAAAAAAACCTTGATATGATAGAGAACATTGCCAGTTCCTATTGTGAGCCATTCCAATGGAATAACAATGAAAATACAACTAAAATTTGTTTACATAATTAGAGGCATGCCAATAAAATTACCAAGTGCATACTTTTAAGAGCTAGACAAAATGATAGCAAAACTCATTTGGAGGAGAAAAATATCAAGGGAAACGGTGTTCAAGGGAACAATTACATTTTAGATCGCAAACTATGTTATAAATCTTTAATCATAAAAATTATTTGGTTTGGTTTTCAAAAGAGCTTATTAATGGAACAGACTGGAAGAGAAATAACCAGTGTTCAGTAAGCCCAACAGATGCTAAAATATTTATAACATCACTTTCTGAAGTAGCAAAGAAATCAAAATAATGTAATTATCATCTATTAGGAATGGCTGAACAAAATGTGGTGCATTCATGTAATGGAATATGACAGTACTATATGAAGCAATATGATAAATGCAGACAAGCATGAGGAAGTGTAAATTAACTGATGCAAATAGAAGTAAGCAAACTTGTGTACTATTGTATCTATATACATTATATCCATATACAGTGACAATAGGTTTTTGTGTTCATCCTTTGTCGCGGAAGAAGACCATGCCATCAGAGAAATGATGACATGACTTGCACTTGACTTTGTTTTGCATGAAGGAGGGCTGTGCAGGTCACCAGCCTCAGATGATTCCAGAACCATCTGAATCCAGTGACCTGATATTCCTCAGGATAACTGGAGATGACCCAGGATGCACTGGGAGACCTTGACCCCTTTAGGCTAAGGTCTATGCAGGTACTCACTTAGGGTGAGATAACGTCCATTCATTGAATAGACCTGTTTAAGAAGAAGTCAGGGCATGGGCCCTTATGTGTGCTCATCCTTCATTGCCAAAGAAGACCATGCCATCAGAGAAATGATGACATGACTTGCACTTGACTTTGTTTTGAGTGAGCGAGGGCTGTGTAGGTCACCAGCCTCACTTCTCCTCCAGAACCATCTGAATCTAGTGACCAGATATTCATCAGGATGACTGGAGATGACCCAGCATGAGGCAATTGGGGTTAAGTGATTTGCCCAAGGTCACACAGCTGGTGAATGTCAAGTGTCTGAGGTGAGATTTGAACTCAGGTCCTCCTAACTCCTGTACTGGTGCTGTATCCATTGCACCACCTAGCTGCCCATGAATGAGACAAGAAAAGAAAGACATCAAACTGGGAGGGAAACAGCAACAGTTACTATTATCATAATCACTCTGAAGTCAGGGAATGGTTGAACAAGTTGTGTTATACGATTGTGACATACTGTTATGCTTTAAGAAGTGACGAGCGGGATGCTTTCAAGAAAGACTTATATGAACTGATCCGCCCTCCCTCACTCAAAACAAAGTCAAGTGCAAGTCATGTCATTATTTCTCTGATGGCTTCTTTGGCAGTGAAGGATGAACACACATGTGAACTGATTCAAACTGAAGTGAGCACTATCAAGAGAACATTGTATACAGAAGCAGCAATATTGTACAGTGATTAACTGTGAATGACTTAGCTAATCTTAACAATATGGTGATCCAAGACAATTCTGAAAGGCTTTTGATGAAAAATGCTATCCATCTCCAGAGAAAAAACTGATGGAGTCTGATTGTAAAATGAAGAATACTTTTTTAAACTTGCATTATTTTCTTGTTTATTTGGGTTTTTATAGTTTGCGTTTTCTTTCACAACATGGCTAATATGGACGTATATTTCGAGTGACTGCACATGTATAATGTATATCAGATTGTTTGCCTTCTCAAGAAATGGAAAGGGAGAGTATTTGGAGCTCAATTTTTTTTAAAAAATGAATGTCAAAAATTTTTTTACATGTAACTAGGAAAAAATAAGATATATAATAAAAATATTTTTAAAAAACAAGTATTTATGAAGTGCCTGCCCTGGTTCTGTGCTTAAGTGCTAAAGTTATAAGAAAAGGCAAAAGATAGACTTTGTTCTCGAGTACAGCCAAGAAGCCAGTATCACTAGATCAAAGAGTATGTATTGGGGTGCAAGAACACTGGAAAGGTAGGAGAGGGCTAGGTTAAGAAATGCTTGAAATACCAAATAGAGAATTTTATATTTGATCCTGGAGGCAATAGGAAGCCAATGGAGTTTATTGTAAGGGGATGACATGACGGGACCTGCACTTTAGAAAAATCACTTCAGTGCCTGAATTCAGAATGGATTGGAGTTGGGGAGAGACTTTGAGGAAGGCAGACCCACCAATAGGCTGTTGCAGTAGTCCAGGCATGAGATGATAAAGACCTGTACTGCAATGGTGTCAGTGTCAGAGGAGGTAAGAGGAAGTATTCAAGAGATGTTGCAAAGGTGAAATAGACAGACCTTGGGAGTAGATTGGATAGGAGAGGAGGGGAGTTGGCAGACAATGAGGAGTCCAAAATGTCTTCTAGATTGTGAGCCTGAGGGAGACCAGCTTGGTATTGCCCTCTACAGAAATAGGGAAAGACGGAGTGAGGGCAGGGATTTGGAGAAAAGATAAAGAGTTCTATTTTAGACATGTTGAGTTTAAGATTATGTACTAAATGTCCAGTTTGAGATATCTGATAGTTGGAAATGGGAAACTGAGGGTCAGCAGAGAATTTGGGGTAGGATAGGTAGATTTGAGAATCATCAGTATAGAGATGGTAATTACATCTGTAATTATATTTATCTCATATTACAGTATTTTCTACTTAGGTATAAAACATTTGAATTAATTTACCCAAAATATTTAGCCATATAAAACTGCCCCAACAATTGTCATTTTGCAATAATATTATTAATAAAGGTTAAATGAAGCCAGTTATAATTTTGCAGCAATCTCCTATAATATCATTTGACTGATTGCTTAGAGAATTAATTTTTCCCCTGGTGTAATATTAGTGTAAAGTTAATGGTGGATGGGAGGAAGAGTTAAAGATCTTCCTCAACCTTTAATAGGCCTTAGTATCTTTTGTTAATTTCTATTGAGGCACTCGGGTCAGAGGGTTGTGCCCTGTAGTTCTGAAAAGTGTATATATACTCTGAGGAGAGGTTTTTACTTTGGGTCTTGTTTTTTGGAAGAAGGTTTGTGTGCCAGATAAGACTCTGGGTAGCCGCTAAGGACCCCCCACCCCAGCTTTGAAAACCCAGATGTTGTTGCCTCTCTCTCTGGTAACTATGTTTATATTGTTTATGGTCAGACAGTTGGAAGCCCTCTCTGCTGGTCTTTGTTTCTCTGTTTGTATTTCCTCTGTTGGTGAATGTAATTAAAGAAGATTGTTGACCCCTCAAAAGTTTCTTTCCTTTTAGAAAAGCAGACCTAAGAAAATCACTAAGACCCAGCTTAGTCCCAAAGAAGACATACAAGAAATAGATATAGCATATAGAAGAGACTTCAAAGGGCATCCAGTTAGAGGATCGCAGAATTTCAGAGTTGAAAGCATGCTCAGAACTCATCTAGCCTACATTATACTTAATTTGAAATTTTGTCCACCACATACTCTACCTCTGCTTGACAGTTTCAAGCGAACAGAAATCTGTTCCCTTTGTAGATAGCCCCTCCTTTGCGGGGGGATGACTCTTTTTAAATGAATTGATTGATTATGTGAAATCTACTCCCTCCCCTGACCTCGCTCCTTTCTTTGCAGAGTTGAGGGACTATGAATAAGAAACACTACATATAATTTCAGACATTCTTGATATATCAATTAGTTTTGCTCAACTGCCTTTTTTTCTCTTTCTCTCTTATTCTTCATTATAAGGAAGGGCTCCCTGGAGAAGATATGGGAAGGATACCTTGGGAATGTTGGTGATTTACAAAACAAAGATATCAACAAAAGTTTACATGAAAAGTTTATGGTTTCTTAAATAATCTTCTTTGAATACTGAAACATTGGAGCAGCTATTGATTAATTCTCAATTTTTTAAAAAGAGTGTTGTTGGAAAGGGAAGATAATAGAAGGGACAGCAAGTTGGGGAAAGTATGGGACCTTATTATTGGGGGCAGATCAAAGGAGAGAATGGAATAGATGAAGAGCAAGATGGGACAGAGGGAAATATGGTTAGTCTTTTAAAACATAACTATTATGGAAGCGCTTTGCATTGTTACACATGTATGACCTATATTGAATTGCTTGTTTTCTCAGTGAGGGTGGGTGGGGAGGGAAGGAGAGAATATGAAACTCAAAGTTTTAAGAATGAATGTTAAAAATTGTTTTAGCTTGCAACTGGAAATTAAGCTATACAGGCAATGGAGTATAGAAATATATTTTGCCCTACAGGAAAATAGAGAGGAAGGGGCAGGGAAGAAGGGTGAGTAATAGAAGGGAAGACAGATGGGAGGAAGGGATGCATGGAGTGCATGTTGTCCTGGGGTGGGGGGTGGGGAGAGATGGGGAGAAAATTTGAATTCAAATTCTTGCAGAAGTGAATGTTGAGAACTGAAAAATCAATGTTATATAATAATTTTTAAAAAGTGTTGTTTCTGAAAGCATCTGGGAGGGACATCTTCCTAAGATTCTTTATTGTCTAAGGATGCATGCATTGTCTAAGGATTCCATACTACCAGTCTCCCCGACTGGTAGTATGGAAATTTTGTAGGATATTACATAGTGGAAATAGTTCCTGATTCTTTAGCTCTTCTATTCCATTAAAGCATTTTCAATTTGAAATCAAATGTAACCAGACTTGGTTTATCATAAAGACATATTGGATTGGGGCTCAGAGCTGTGCATTTGAATAGATTGACCCAGACATATGAACATGGATATAGTTGAGGAGACAAAAGCTATTCTTTTCATTTCACAGATAAGGAAACTGAACCTCAGAAAGAAAAGTGTCTCCCCAAGGTAACCTGTGCAGTAATTGCCAGTTTCAAACACAAGCCTCCTAAGTCCAAACCTAGCACTTTTTCCAAACATTTCTCTGCCTTTGTACCTAAGAGTTCTCACATCTAACCAAGAGAAAATCAACCCTCCATCTTCCCAACCAAATATCCTCCAAAAAAAATAAAGTGTGAATGAGGCAGGGAATGAAATGAAAACAAAATATTTTGCATGCTCTGATTTTTCCAACTCCTGAAATATGTTTTCATTTTGTCTTGCCAGCCTTCTCACTCATGGCAAAGTAATCCCTATTGTAGACCTAATGAATATCCCACCTGCCTAAACCAGAAAGAACATGACTATCCTTCAGGGGTTGAGGGATCCCTCCATACCCTCCCAGAGAGATGCCAATTGGATGGGTCTAGTGTAAGAGTGATATTAGGTAAGGTTTGTAAAGAACTTTATAGGCATCGTCTCATTTGAGCCTTACTACTCTGTGAGGTAATCTCTGCATTATTAGCCCATTTTACTTAGAGCCCAACAGCACAAGCTTGGCTAGAATAAGAACTGATGTGTGGGTGTATGTGTGTGTGTGTGTGTGTGTGTGTGAGAAAGAGAGAGTGAGAGAGAGAGAGAAACCAACAGAGACAGAGAAATGGAGAAAGAGAGAAAAAATGGTGGGAGGAGTAGACATTGTTGCTCTAGAGAAATGACCTTAGGAACCATGTAGTCCAATTCATACCTGAACAAATCCCTGCTAAACTATCAGTGTGACTTTAACCAAACCAATTCCTTTCTCAAATATTCATTTTTCTAACTTGGAAAATGGAGGAGTAGGACTAGATAATGCCTAATATCTCTTTCTGATTCATAGATATATAGATATGTGTGTATACATATATATATACATGCATGTGTATGTGTGTATGTACATATAGAGATATAGATATATAAAATACATGTACATATACATATGAATGTATTATTCCCCTCTGAATTTCTAACCTTTTGAAGCAGCCCATTCCATTTCTGGTAGTTCTAATTGTTAGGAAGTTATCCAGCAGATATCAGGTGGCAATTGGCCACTCAACAATTTCCACCTGTTGCTGTTTGCTTGGAGAGGAAGCTCTCTGAGGTCCAGAAGACCAAGTCTAAACCCTCTTTCATGAGACAAGCTTAAAATACTTGAAGACACCTCTCATGGCCTCCCTAAGCAGTCATCATCATCATCCTCTTTATCCTCTGCCTTCATAAAAAACATCACAATACCCAATCTAGTTCTTTATAGTTCAGAGGACTATAATAGGCTTAGAAGATAGTTTCCCAGTTTGGGTGAAGTGAGCTGTGGAGTGCATTACCTTGCTTTACAGGCACACCAAAGCTCTACTTCTCAATCTTCCATTTGCTTCTTTACATTATTAATTTATTACCTAAGTTCTAAGGCAATCAAGAGATACATTTTGATATTTCCTCATGAACAAATAGAACTACATAAGCTCCCTCATTAATCAATTTGCCCGGAATTGTTATTTCAAAGTACAGAATAAATTAGAATAACTTCCTTTCCTATAAAGTTTCTATCATTTTTTTCTCACAGTCAGTTCTGCCTACTCTCCAATCTCAATGGCTTAAATAGTGTTACTAATACTGATATAAGGGAACAATGTATCACAGTGAAAATAATCATTCTTAGAGTATCTTGAAGCATCAGCTGCAGCTTCTGACTTCTCTTCCACACTGGAACACAGCCCCACCATTGGGACTACAAAATCAATCTTTTAAAAATTCACTTTAGGACACCTCATCCACAGTGTAAGAATTTAACTCAGTTCTCTCAGGAAAGATCTCTTTCTTTTTCTTTTTTCTTTCCTCTTCAAAAATGACAGTTAATTTCATCAGTCTCTGAGGAAAAGTTATCTCTTGGTCTTTTGTTTCCGAAATCTCACAGCCTTGATACAAACATGGATGGCAGTTAACACTAGACAGATGACAGCTAAATTACCACTCACCCTGATTTTCTACTCCTTCTTAAAGACGTAGTAAAAGTACCTGTAGTAATGTTAGAAGAGACTGTTTAAGCTTGTTTACAGGGTCATAATATCCAAATTTTCATTCTGGAAGGACCATTAGAGATCATCTGATCCAACCCCAGATAATATTCACAAAATCCTATTGTTGCAGTTTTAGGAGTACAGGGACCCCAAAAGACTGAGGTTCAGGACAAAGTTGTCAGGGTATTCTTTCAGTCAAGTGACAAAAAGTTTACTATAGTGTTAATATGGCAGGCAGAGATCCTTATTGAACTTGCAGCCTAACAGAAATGATGTTAAAGTTTATATAGAAAAAGTTAGTAGGTTGTGTGTCTATCATGCTAATTAGGTGGTAGCTTTCAGTTTCTGTACCTTTGGCACAGGAATCATTCACTACTGGAATGGACTGGGGTGGAGGAGGGGAGGTTCCTAAGGGGTCTGTATGTCTGCACATCTACATGTGTAACAAGATAGCCTCAGGACACCATTCAGGAGTCTATAGCTTGACCTCTGGGTAACTGCAAATCAGTACATGTAAGTTCTACTGGTACAAGACAGTCCTGTTCATACAAGGGAAATTCTATACAGGTCAACTTGTTCTTATAACGGGAGAGATAGTCTGCCTCATGTGACCCCACTCATGAGTTATTGCCAGAGATGAGGTCTTTGGACTGGGGAGAGATATCGTCATAAGACTGGCATGTGAGCATCCCATCATTATCAGACAAATTTTGTTGATCACTTTGAATCTTTACCATTACCCTGTAAAATAGGCAGGATGGGCATTATTAATGCCACTGTTACTAAGGAAGACACTGGAGCTCCATAGTAACATAGCATAGTTGGAAGCAGACTGTGAACTAGAACACAGAGCTTCTTACTTGTAAACCAAAGTTCTTTCCACTACCTCGTACTGCCTTTATGGAGCACAATGAAAGAATAAGAGAGAAGAGAGAAGATGGTTAGGAAGAGGGAAGGGGACAGAGTGCCTCTCAAAGGTCAGGCACTGGACAGGAAGGTTCTGATGCAGAATGGTCCTCAATAAAATTTTATTAGCTCTTTACCTCTAGTCTCCCTTGGTAACTGACATCCCAACAAGGTGACAAGAGACAATGGCTCTGACTTTGTTGTCTTAACCAGGAAACTGAGACAAATGGTGAGAAACTCCATGCAGATAGGAGGGGAAGATGGTGTCGTGGAAAGAGGCGATATCCGACAGTAGGGGGGGCCTTGGCTCCCCTTCAAATGACACGCATTGGGTGTCTATCTCCTCCTTTCCTGTGATTAGCAAAAGAATACTCCTAAAATACTGGCTTCAGAGCTGGAAGCAACTAAAGGTCATCTGAGTATCAGAGGATGACAGAGCAAGAATGTGAGAGACCCTTCAGATCATCTGGTTCCATGGCTCTCAATTTTCTAGAGGAAGAGAATGAAACCCAGAGAATGAAGGGACTCATTCAAGGTCATGAAGTCATACAATTCAAGTGGTGCTGCCATAGCCCTTTTTGTACAGTTCAGGGCAAATCACTTATCGTCTTAGAATCATTGAATTTTAAGTTAGAATGCACCTCAGAGATCATCTAGCCAAAAGAGAAAGCTGAAAGGAAAGGACTTGTCCAAGGTCATATGGTATGTTTAATGGTGGAACTAGGTCTAAAACCTG
The DNA here is from genome assembly GCA_023548195.1 of Bettongia penicillata ogilbyi. Classification (NCBI taxonomy): domain Eukaryota; kingdom Metazoa; phylum Chordata; class Mammalia; order Diprotodontia; family Potoroidae; genus Bettongia; species Bettongia penicillata. The sequence goes on along the minus strand of JAJHZJ010000134.1, from coordinate 7,633,955 downwards.
GTCTTTTCATTCTCGGGTAGGCTGGCTGTCAGTCAAAAGAGTACTGACTCCATTTCTCATACTGAGTCAAGACACTTAAATTCCTTGGGACTGTGTCCTCATCTGCAAAATGAGGAATTTGGACTAGATGGCCTCTGAAGTTCCTTCCAATGTGCTTTTTCTTTCACTGTACCATTCTGTATTCTACGCATATGATCTAGGAAAGATGGTTTACTTTTGCTTTTCTTATTAGTATTAATTGAGGGGAGTGAGGACTTACCTCAGCATTATGGGAGAGATGACATGGAAAACAGACCAGATTTGAAATCCAGAAACCTCGGTTTGAATGAGTTCCTCTTGATACTTACTGCAAAGGCAGCTCAGAGGTGCAGTGGGCCTGGAGTCAGGAAGAGTCATCCCTCAGTCTCAGAAGTTCACTAGCTATGTGACCCCATGTAAGTGAACTGACCTTGTTTGCCTCAGTTCCCTCACCTGTAAAATGATTTAGAGAAAGGAATGGTACACTATAGATCAAGATGACAAAACGGCAAACTATTCCAGCATGTTTGCCAAGAAAACCTCGAATGAGGTCACAAAGAGTCAACCAGGACTGAATAATGACCTTGAGCAAGTGACTCTTCTCTGAACTCAAGATTCCGTGTCCGTAAGATGAAGATAATCATGGTTCTGCCACCTGCCTCAGGTGTCTGGACAAGTGTGCATCTGCAGGAACTGCCTTGTGTCAACTGTATTTCAGACTAGTCCGGAAAAATGCCATGTCAGCAGGGAACTAACCCTGAGATTGCTTCATAAGACCACCAGATCACTTGGGTAATTCATTCTCTTTATCTCTGCTTCACTTTCCTCATCTGTAAATGGGGAGTTGTCTATGAATCAATCTCCAAACATTTGTTCTGTGCCTACTTATAGGGCCAAGCACAATGCTATGCCTTAAGTATACAAATGCAAAAAATGGAACCATGTCATCTCTCAAGGGTCTTTAATTCTAATTACATTCTAACTAATGGGATAATATAGACTATCCTGTTCTGCTCCAAACCTATGATCCAGTTCTGTAAATTACTTTGAATCTTATTTTTCTCAGATATAAAAAAAGGAAATCAGACTCCATATGCGTGCTGAAAGGTCCCATTTGATTGAAGGTTGGAGATCCTATGCCCTTGTTCACTAGAGCTCCCCAGAAATGACCGAATACTTTTGCACCCCAATATTGGAGCAAAGACTTCTGTTTCCACCTCCTATGTTCTTAAGGTACCTATAAGGGTTTCTTCCAATTTGTCCCCCAATCAGCAGTCAGTGAAGCTAAATCAGATTGCAGGTGCACTCTTCATTTTTGAAAAGGACCAATGATATCAGGAGAGTGATGTCTTGACCTGCAAGTGAATTGGATTTAAGTGAGGCAGGACTGTGCAGTCATCAGTCTCTCTATCTCCTCAGAGTGGCAGGACATATGTCAGGAAGACTAGCGATGTAGGTTGCAGATTGTAAGATGGATGAAATAAGTCCAGCTAACTCTCTGTAGCCATTACTGGAGGGAGAAGCCAAGAGCCAATGGGCTATGGTAGCATGCTGGAGTAAGGGGTGTGCTGCCCATGTGAGGTGTATGTCTACAGGAAGCCCAAACAAAGACATTAATAGAGAGCTCTAGAATCTTGCCCACCCCTCTCCAAAGGAAGCTTTTATTCTTTCTAGAGAAGAATGGGAGAAGTGCACATGAGGCTGCCTGCTCTGTTCCCCTTTGAGAAGGGGCACCAGACCATAAATTTCATCTATCTGCCTCTCTAAATATTTCTGTTCTAGGGACATGATATATTTTTTTAATTTCAAAAACAAGGCCATAACTTCCTGGTGTGTCTATCCAAGCTTATATACTCAGGCTTGAACTTCGTGCCATGTAATGCTAGTTCCACAGAAGACCTCATATAATGAAGAGTCAATGAATCTGTTTATTCCAAGCAAATAGTATGAGAAAGCAGAGTTATTCTATAGCTTAGAATATATAAGAAAATGTGTGGTTGAATTAATGCTTCACATGAGAACAAATTGAGATCTCACTCAACCAAGAGCTAGAGCCCCAAATCTCACCGGAAGAGAAATTCTTTAGTTTCCTTGAAGGCAAGCTGGAATATAACTTGGAGCGGTTTTCCCCCTATATGTCTGCCATTTACCGAAGTCTTTTCCCCTCTTTCTCCACAGTTCTCTTCCTGAAAAGGGTCTGAAACCAGAAGTCACTATCTCTTGAAACAGGAATAAAGATGGTCTTTTCTTCCCAAAGCTCTCCTAACAATTCTGCTCTTACCACAAATGCTGAGTTATCATTCTCTTCCCCAAAGAGGAGGATCTTACATAAAATGCTCCAGGTTTTAAGCCCAGGTTACACAGAAACATGAAGCAAGCAGACCAGGAAGGTAGAGAGATGACCACTAGGTGTACATCAGAAGTGTCAGTGGTAGGTCATGCTGCTTAAACCAGTCCCATCCAGCCTCTGAGAGTTGAGATTTCCATGTGGAAGTACTCCTCGTCAAGAAAATTGATCGTTGCTATCTAAGGGAAATTGGCCAATTCTAGAGGAGACAGATCCAAGCTGGGTTTGTGGGAAAGCTCATGTGTGGCCCATAGTAGGCAATCCATTGATGATCATGTGGCAAATGAGGTCTTCAAAAAATATTTTCTTCCACTTCTTTTAATTTTAGGTGACTGTGAATGAAAAAGCTAAAGCTTGGATCATGTGATAACAGATAATTATATAAGTTATATAGCCCTCTAAGGTCTGTGAAATGTTTCACATAGCATTATCTCATTGGAGGCTCAAAACAATCCTGTGAGGTAATTACTACTACTGGTCACATTGCACTGGTGTGCAAACTGAGGTTCAGACAGGTCAAAGGGTTTGCTCAAACCCACACAACTGGCATGTTCGAGATAAGACACAGCAAACATATAGTAAAAGCTTTAGTTAGTGTCAAGGACTGGAGATACAAAGCTCTGTAGAAAAAAATAACCTATCCTCAAGGACTTTGAATTCCTCTGGGAGAGGTGGGGGGGAATGCACATTGTGAAAACTGAAAAACAGACACCAGCTTCCCTTTGCAACTGGAGTACTTGCCTCCACCTCCAAGTCAGGAAAACCAGTATCTGCCTAGAACATAGAATCACACAATCAGAGAATTGGAGAATTGGAAGGAACCTCAATGGGCCTTAATGCTAGTCCAACCCATTCAAGGAAGAAATTCTCACTCTAACATGCCCAACAGATGGTCATCCACAGTCCTGTGAATGATCAGAGTCCTAGATGATTAATGCCTGCAGAGCAGGGAGGGGTTGAAGTGAACTAATGGAGGGATTTTCCTTAGTGGAATTTTCATACAACAGTGAAATCACAGATCTGGTTCCCAATAAAAAATATACAAAGATGAATATGTCAGGGGAGAATGGTACTCAGTGGAAGGAATAAGGAAAGACCTCACTGAGGAGATGATGCTTGAGCTCAGCCTTCAAGGGAACTAGGAATTCCAAGAGTAGCCAGAAAGAAAGAGCATTTGAGATGTGGAGAATGAACAGTCTATACCAAGGCACTATGCGAGAGGCATTTCATGATCCCAGAGAAAGGTAAATAGGGCAGCCTGACTAGAGCAGGGAGTTTGTGAGCACATCACATTTTTATTTCTCTTGGCAAATTTGAACTGAGAACTTCTAGACTGGGTTAAATTTTACAAGTTAGATAATGGAGTATGCCCTAGGTATTTCCTACCTCCTTATTACTTGAAAGAGTGCTTGCCTAGCAACTCAAGAGACTGCCTCCTTCCTTCCTAGTTAATGTGTGTGTATCAAATATTATTTCCTCACCTCAAGGAATCATGGTATCATAGATTTCATGCTGGCAGGGATGTTGGAGGCTGTCTACTTCAGCTGACTCATTTTAAAGAAGAGAAAACTGAGAAATAGATAGGGGAAGTGAATTATCCAAGGTCATTTGGGTAGTAAACTTCTAGTACGATGGAAAGAACACTATCTCAGAAGTTAGAATATTTAGGTTCAATCATCACCTGTGATTCAAATATAACAGGGAATACACAGAATTCTTTCATCCTAACCCTAAATGCACTACACCAAATTATCTCACCCACCCAGGAGGAGCTGGATTCAAAATCTGTCAAGACAAGCTGGCTCTATGACCAGGGACAAGCTACTCCATCCATCTGAGCCTCAGTTTCTTGACCTGTAAAATAGGGATATTATTACCTTTAAGTAAATCCCTCACATGGTTATGAGGAGCAAGTAAGATCTTACTTGTAAAGTGATTTAATTTTAGCATTTAAGTCAACAGTTAATAAGCATGCATTAAGAACCTACTATGTTCCAGGCACTGTGCTAAAAACCCCAGGGAAACAAGGAAAGGTGAAAATCAGTTCCTGATTTGAAGAAGCTCATGGTCTAATGGGTAAGACACCATGCAAACAGCTTTTTAAAAATAAAATATATCAAGGGTAAAATGCGGACAGTCTCAGAGGGAAAGGACTAATATTAATTTTAATCAGATATGGTACATAAAAATATCTGGTCAAGTTGATGCAAAGATTGATTGATATTTCTTTTGAATGACTTTGCCTACAAGTTTTTCCTCTTCTTAAAAAATAATAACTGACCACACATAGGACCCTTCACAAAAATTGTGTCCCCATGCCATCACTTTCACCTGCAGACATTTTCTAAATGGATCCTACTTTCCATTGAATACTGACTGAAGCTGAGAACTGGCAAGAGGCCTTGGATCTTCACTTATTCCAGATTCCCTCTTTTCCCTAAATGTTTGTATCTTTCCCTCTAAGAATAGTTTCCACCATGTATCTTATAGGTACCATTTTTTATATACACATTGTTTCTCTTCTCCCTACCTCCAGCTAAATCATAAACTCCTTAACTGTGGGGACAATATCTTGGACATTCTTTGTATCCCCTGACACACAGTAGATGGTTAATAAATCAAATATAGATTTATTGACTGAGATAATGTTCATTCAATTGCCTCAAGAATAATTTCAGGAACATCAACATATATGTGTAATATATATATGTGTGTGTATGTATATATGTATATGTGTATGTATGTATTTAAGAATCCTCTACTCTTCCAATAAAATATATAAATAGATGGAGGAATTTCAATTGCAGAATCCTGCACATTTTTCCCAGATGGAACATTCGCATTTTCTGTTTAAAGACTTAATGGTAAATATACTGTGTTCAGGGAATAGTCATCACTTTTCCTGCCTTTTTCATGTTTCCACTGATTGTAAAATTATCCAGGATCCATCAGAGGGATTTAGGAGTACAGGACTTAGAACTGGGAGCATGCATCTCATCCAACTCCCTTCATTTTCCAGATGATGCCCAGAGAGGTCAAGCAACTTGCCAAGGGTGGCACAGGAAAGGAAGGAGCTGAGGCATGACTGAACTCAGAGTTTTGGACTCTAAAACCAACAGTCCCCCTCTCTCCACTCCACTCCTCCCCTCCCCTCCCTTCTGCTCTCTTCCCCTCTCTTCTCGTTCTCTTCATGGATGCTGTGCTCCCAAGGGCTTTCATGAGTCCCCAGATCACATCTACAAATTGCTGAGCTCCTCCTCCTACCTGCTAGGGCATACCCCATTCTGGTTTTGCAAAGAAAAGCTGAGCCTAGCCTGAAACATAGTCTCCAGGTCCCTCCAGGCCTGTGGTGAGCACCTCTCAGCAGTCAGGGCTCCATGAATAGCTCATGAAGTCCAGGCACTGGGGGGAGGGAGAGAGAAGATGTTTCCTAAAGGATCTCAGTTGCTAGACTTTTCCAGCAAAGTGGCTTTGCCATTAAACTCAATGATGAACTGTCACTGCTATTAAAAAAAAAAAAAACCGCTAAGAGGACTCTGAAAAACAGCCTGCTTGTAAATAACCTTTTTGGTGCTCCATAGTTTAGGGGAGGAGGAAGGAGGAGGGAAAGAGGGGGAGAATAGAAGTGAGACAGAAGAAAGACCAGAGGGAGGAGGAGGCCGTGGAGGTGGGGAGTGCTCTTCTTTTGACCCTGAATGTAGGGAGAGCTAGAGGTCAATGCATGGTGTGGAAAGCAGCCTCTGTGGTCCTCAGGAATTCCTTGACTTCAGTCATTCATTCCAAAGCCAGTAAGGGAACACCCAATCCCCAGCTCACAGCGGGCATTTACATAGGGCTTTAAAGTGTGCAAAGTGTTTTGCCAACATAACTCACCCTAATGCTCAACAACAACCCTTCGTGAGAGCTGCATTCCTTATCCTCATTTTACAGAGGAGGAAACTGAATCTTACCTTGGGGCTGACACTAAATGTAAATTAAATGAGGAAGACTAGCCTTCCAATTCTTAATAACGTTTGAGAAGGACAGTGAGACCCAAAATATAATAGGTTCGGAATATATAATTTTTCTCCTGTTCATTTTTTGCAATTCATTCAATCAGCACTTAATAAGCACTTATTGCTTCTCTATCAGATGTTTACAAACGGCAGTGTTTTTATTTTTCCTAGGATGGGGAAACTGAGGTCCTGCTCAAAGAATTGAGGAAGGACTGACTGTCCCTGGGAAGTCCCATCCAGCTTGAAGATTGTAAGCACCCCCATCACAAAGCTATTATACAGTCATATCTCTTCCGAAACAAACTGGTAACAAAAGTTTTACAAATGGTTTAGTCCGTACTTGGGGTTACTCGCGCACTCCTTTTTTAGAACTAGAAGCAAAGAAGGAGAGTAGTGGGGGAGGGGGCAAGGAGGAAAACAGAAAGGAAAAGGAAAGTGAGCTTTGTACTCTGCTGAGGCTGGCTGCTGACCTTTCTCCAAGTGTCTGCCCGGCGTGCTCTTCAGAGAGGCGCAGGGTTCCTGAGGGCAGCCGGGCAGGGATGGGAGCAGTGAGAAGCAAGTACAAAATAGCTCCCATCACTTTCTGGTCATTCCGCGTGGGGTTTTCAGTTCCAATCAAGCAGCGCCGTCCTTTCCCTTGATCAGCCTGGTTTCTTTGACAGTTCTTCACTAGGCGAATGCCTAATTGAGACCTGGTCACCTGGGAATATTTTCAAAGGCATCAAAGCTATAAAACTACCTCCAGTCCTCAAGCCCAAAGCTAACTGTGAAACAAAGAAATCACACTGAACCACTTCAAACGGCTCTGGCAACTTTGGGGTCCACATGTGGAATAACTGTTCAGTGCAGGAGCGAGATAAACTAGAAACACACACACACACACACACACACACACACACACACAACACTCACTTTCTGAATGTGTCAGTCGGCTCTATCAGTTGCATGAAAGAAACACCCTACTTTAGTGATGACTCCAAATAGTTAAGCAGGGGGATAATATCTTCAATAAGAACTGAGGTCAAATTTTCTTTTTCTTCAAGCAAACTAATTTTCTAGAAGTCTGTTATACTGTGTATAGAACCTGACCAGAACGGAAAGGAGAATTTGAAGAGCGTAGATTTCTTTGGAGTCACTGGGCTGTCACAATTAGCTCGTTCTTCCTGGTTTCTTGGCAATAAAGTAGCTCCCCTTTTCCCATCAGTGACACCTTCAGATTTTGAGATAAAGAGCACGTACTTCGTATATCCAGTTTTAAAAGGACGGGAAAATAGGTTTAGAAATGGTCATCAGGAAAGTAGTTCTGCTTAAAACCCCATCACGAAGTGAACTATCCTTGAGATTCACCAGACTACCTACCTACCCCAAAGTCATGTCCCAAAGTTTCACTGGAAGACTATGGAAAGGAATTTGAAGGGAACTGGGGAAAGGTGGAAGCTACCAGCAAGACAGTGAGATCCACGCAAGCACGTGGAGGAGTTCCTCCCACAGCCTGGGGACTTCTTTCATTTCACTTCTGCCTCCTTGATTTGGAAGCTTTACTGATTTTTCAGAAATACAGAAATGCATTTGTAAAAAGTCTTGAAGGGACTTCTGAATGACCATTTGCCTACGATGGCACACTCAGAATATGTGAGTTAAAAACCAATCATTTCAAGGACATTTACAGCTCTGGGTACGAGAAACAAGAGATCTCAGAGATGGATGGTGCCTCCCTCCATTTCGGTCTGTGTGGCGGTGCTTTACAGCGAAATAGAGGGTTCCTATTTGACTCATTCGTTTAAATAGATGTCTAGGGTTGTCCCTGTTATTGTTTGGGGAGGGGGCGGTGATACACAAAGGACTTTCCCAGAACTTCTGGTCTCTTGACAAGTCCTTTTTCCTAAGTGACCGTTAAATGTCTTCACCTCCAGAAATCTGAGAAATCGGGCTTTATTTGTGAATTTGCACCTCAGGTAACGACTAGGGGAAAGGTTTTGGGGAGCTGGGGATCAGGGAATGAGACACCTGAATTTCTCTTCCTCCTCAACTCACCCCTCGCTTGTGCATTCTTTTTTCTTTCTTTTCTATCCCCTTCTTTATCTTTTTTCTTTTCGGGCAATTTATTTTTTTTCTTTTTCTTCCTTTCTTCTTCCTTCTTTTCCCTCGAAACTGACCACTTCTTTGGCTGATGATCTCTTTCTTTCCCCTCTTTCTCTCCCTCCTGGTCTCTCTCCCTTTCTTCCTTTCCATATCTTTCCTATCTTTTACTTCACTGGCCGCTCCACCTCCCCTCCTCTATCGGATCCTTCCCCGATCCCCCAAGATGCCCGGCGGGGGTGCGGGGCCTCAGTGTGCCAGGGCCGGCTCATCCCCGACGGCTCTGGCCCGACCGAGGCTTTCCAGAGCGCTCCCCCAGCGGCGGGCGCTTAGGCTCGGGCGGTTCTAGCTGCGGCTTTGCCCTCGCCGGACTTGCGGAGGAAGCAAGAGAGGTCCGTTAGTGGTGCTGGAGCGCGGTCACCCGGCCGGCCCCGGGGAGGGGAGGAGAGGAGAGAGGAGCGCTGCAGCCCAGTCCCGACTTCTGAAACCCGCGAGCCAGAAAACAAAGCCGCCGCCTCCGCCGCCGAGGGTCGGCCTGGAGGAAGGCCCCCAGGCGGGCCGGGCTGTGGCACCAGGGTCCAGGGCAGAGCCAGGGCTGGGGGTGGGAGCTGGGGCGGGGAGGGGAGCGAAAGGTCCCCCCAGGGTGGAAATGGGGCAGAGAGATGGGAGCAGCAGTTCGCCTTTGGAGGTGCCTTTCCCAGATTTCGGCTCAGTGTAACCCAAAACTGTGAAAGTTTTAGCAGGGAGGGAGGGGGAAGGAAGGGGGGAAAGGAAAGAAAGAAAAGAAACTCATTTTCCTCCCCCTTGCGCCGGCGTCCAATCAGCGCCGAGCTCCGCACCTCCCTCACTTCTGACAACTATTTAGTAACGGAGCCCAGCTAAAGTTTCCAAAAAAGTTAGAATAACTTCCTCTCTCAAAGACCTCAATTTTGCACAACCCGTCCTTGAAATAAGAGACTTTCGAGAAACTTGGAAAACGTCGGGTCAGCAAAACTTCTGTTTTTCCAAAAGGATCTGTCTCAGGAATTTCAAACACATTGAGGCTTACACGCGCGCTCACACCGCGCGCACACACACACACGGAAGGAAGGAAGGAGAGGGGAAAGAGAGAGGGAGAGAGGGAGAGAGAGAGAGAGAGAGAGAGAGAGAGAGAGAGAGAGAGAGAGAGAGAGAGAGAGAGAGAGAGAGAGAGAGAGAGAGGCAGGCAGTGAGTTTGCCTAAGTTTGTCTCCTTCCTCCTCCCCCTTGCCTCCTTGCAGAAAGAATGGAGGAAGGTTCCAGTTCTCCGGTCTCTCCTGTGGATAGCCTAGGTACCAGCGAAGAGGAGCTGGAGAGACAGCCCAAGAGGTTTGGCAGGAAGCGGAGGTACAGCAAGAAATCCAGCGAAGATGGCAGCCCCACCCCGGGCAAGAGGGGGAAGAAGGGCAGCCCCAGCTCGCAGTCTTATGAGGAGCTGCAGAGTCAGAGGATCTTGGCCAACGTCCGGGAGAGGCAGAGGACGCAGTCCCTGAACGAAGCCTTCGCAGCCCTGCGCAAGATCATCCCCACTCTGCCCTCGGATAAACTCAGCAAAATCCAGACCCTGAAGCTGGCCGCCAGGTACATAGACTTCCTCTACCAGGTGCTGCAGAGCGACGAGATGGACAATAAGATGACCAGCTGCAGCTATGTGGCCCACGAGAGGCTCAGTTACGCTTTTTCAGTGTGGAGGATGGAAGGCGCGTGGTCCATGTCGGCATCCCATTAGCTCAGCACCCAAGACTCCCGAGAAGCCCAGCTGCCAAAGGGGTAGGTACCTGGTTCTTTTCTTCTCACCCTGCCCCTCTCCTCTTTCTCAGAGATACTGGGCTTGGGTGGCACCACACATCGGCCTGGACAGGAATAGCTGGGCACTTTGGGGGCCCATCATCCCAAATGAAGGGATAGCTGGGCCTCTGGACTCTTCTTAAAGCGGCGTCCTTGGAGGACTCAGAGCAGGGTCCTCTCCGGGGGCAGGCAGGCAAAGTTCAGGTGATTTGTGTGGCTGTGCAGAAAACCTCACGCTCATTCTGAGGATTTGGTCCCTGCTAAGAGGAAACTTAGTACCTTCTTGAGTCTGTGATGGTCAGGTTTTTCCGCTTTGTGCAAAACCTGGGTGAATAAATGCCTGACTTTACTCCTCTCTCCAAGGACATAAGAGATGAGGGAGAATCAGGGAAGTCCCAGCAGGGCATCAAACTGGCATCAGGGCACACTGCTTTCCCTTTTGGATGGGACATACTGGTTGGAGTCTGGAGGAAGGAGGCAATCCACAGATGGAGGAAGGGGACAGAACTTCCCACAGAGCCAGAAGGCATTTCTTATCCAAACAGGAGTGTTTTTCTTTCTTGGGGGGTGGGGGGAGAGGTTGTGTATGAGGACACAACCAGCAGAGGCCAGTGACAGCAAAGATGGACAACAGCTGCTGTTTGTACCAGAGGCTCCCAGGGCCCTGGAAGAGTCAGCTCTGATAAAGCTGTCTTAGAGGGATTTCACTGATCCCATTGGGCCTTTCCTGGAAGGGGGCACTTTACAAAACCAGCCCTAATCTCACAAACAATCAGTTCTGTGCTAGGGCTTCATTAAAAAAATAAATTTAAAAAATCAGTTTCTGTTTCCATGCTAAGGTTCCAAGTTGGGTGTGTGGGGTTGGTTGGGGTTCTGCTTCTGCCCCAACTCCCACCCACTTACAAATAAAGATAACATCAGCACTGGTCATGTTCAAAAGAAGCCAGTCTCCTAGCCTCCTAGCTCCAGGCCCATGTCCAGAATGGGCTCAAAGCAGGCTGCTCTTCCAGAAAGCTTGTCTGCTTTCTTCTATGTTCCACTTCCCTCCTTCCTTCTCCACCATTCAGCTTAGTTAGAGCTCAATATATTCTCTTCTCAGTCTGCTTTGATAGGAAGTATTTGTGGTTAAAGGATAAAGGGTTACAGACATACCCCCATGTCTCTACCCATGTACATGCAGGTACCCATGCATGTACCTATGTGTGTGTATAGGTGTTTACACACATATATGCTTATATGTGCATTGTATAAGACTGAGGCCAATCCAGAGTCTGTATATGCTAAACTCACATTCAGACATGGGTCATTGACATTGAATACATGCTCTAAACAGGGTCTACATTGGACAGCAAAAAGCTTGACTTGCCCTCAGGGACACCTTGGTCTGTTTGGATTCTTCCATAAAGCAATACCATTAGAAGGAGGCTCCTAACAATGATTATTTCTCAGGCTCATGATGCATCCATAGTCTTGCATCTGATACAGAAGAGACACAGATCACAAAGAACTTAATTTAGAACAGGTAAAGTTGTAGAGTGAGGACAGACTGGTCTGGTGCAATAGAGTTGTGGGGCTGGTGGAACAGCGAGCAGAGCAAGAAGGGAAGAGGATGCTGTCTGTATTGGGGGCATTTGCCTCCTCTGCATAGAGAGGATGCAGGTTGGTCATTGCCTCTTTCTGTTAGCAAGGACATCCCAGAGATTATTCCTGGGAATGTTTGTCAATGTAGGAATAGATCCTCACTCTCCCCTCCAAATGGGGATCATGTGTGGAGACAAGTGAGGACCAGCCTCAGGATCAGTAGAACCAGGACAAAATACCGCATTTGTTGCTGTTGTTAGTATAAGAAAATCTCAACTTTTCCCACTTTGGTGACTTTCAAACCTCCTCTGAGAACTGTTTGATGACCTTGTGAAGCTCATGGCCTCTCAGGGATAAAGTGAGCTAAGGTTCATTTGAGAAGAAGATGCTGTTGCTCCTGCACCAACAGGACCCCCTTTGCTCCCGAGAGGCATTCTGTCTTTGTCCAGGAGCTCCATCTGTACTGCGACTGAGAGAAACCACTTTTGTAAAACTGTTTTGAAGATTGTAAAGGCTTGTTTTGTGGGTTGTGTTTTCGAGGAAGCAAAACCAAGTAGTTGAACAAAGAACAGTCAACTTATGGGAATCTTCTGCTTTTGTCCAAGGCAGATGTAAAGTGTCCCCAACACATTATTTTTCAGGAAAAGCAAGTTTAGATTGGCTGAGGACAGAAAGACAACAATGGTAGTATGTACTAACTCAGGCCTTTTCCTGTTGCCAAAATTCTATATGAGCCGACATTTGTTAATTCCCTTTATCTGCTAAACTTTGACTAGCCCTCCGTAGCCAGTGTGTGGTACGACATATCAGCAGCCAGATGAAAGGTCTCATTGTTGGGGGGGTTTAAACATACATGCGCCCCTCCCCCACTGGGTAAGCATAATGTCAACAGAACTATAATTATTATTGTCCCAGTAAGAAAATAATGGAAAGTCAATACTAGGAGTCATTCGCCTGAAGGAATTTAGCTGGAAGTTTAGAATTTCATTGAAAAACAATGTTATTTCAGATCTCCAGGGAGTCAAATATAGAATAGAAATGAAGATATATTTAAGGGAAAATCTACTTGCTTAGCTTGGTGACCAACAATCTCCTCTCCCCTCCCCCTCCCAGCCCCTCACCCCCCGCTGAATATATCAGTAAAAGGATCTTTTCTCATGAGTCATCTTTGGGACAAACTTTTCCTTTATTTACTATCTTTGCCTTTTCCTCAATTCAAAGCATTACAGACAGAAGGCTCTGAAAAGTTATGTTTCTTTCAGCAGTCACACTTAGACACACACACACATAAAGTAAAGGGTAGAGACTAAAGTAGCAATCAGTCGGGATGTCCCCTAGTGAGAAGGGACGAGTTTGCATAGTATTTCAGGCCAGAGTGGTTTGGTTTGCTTGGTCTAAATTATCTAATCATAGCCCAAAGTCTATTCTGACCTCGGAGGCCAGAGACCCAGTTGTGGATAAGCCAGCCTTCGAAAATCTCCTCCTTCTTGAAGCAGAGCATCTACTGCTAACAATTATGAGAAACAAGGTTTTGTTATTCTCACCAATGATTTGCTAAGACCTGGAATCTGGCTTCTAATTTTGACGGAGGATTCTGTGCATTTTCATCCATCTAAAAGTGCTGGGTGAACTGATGGTTTGGAAAACCAAACTTGGGTTTCTAGAAGAAAAAAAAATGCAGGAAATGGCCAAAGTGGAGGCTCATGCTGATGCTGACGTTTCTTCCCTTGCCAGATTTCCAAAGTGTAAGGGGACCCGAATTAATGGGTCTGTTTGAACCATCAGCTAGATCTCTCCCAACAGGAAAATTCCAAAGGTTTGGGGAGTGTCAGTGTGTGTGTGTGTGTGTGTGTGTGTGTGTAAGAGAGAGAGACAGAGAGTGTGTGTGTGTTGCATATGTGTGTGTTTGCATTAAATTGTTCTGAGAAAAAAAGAGTTAGAAGAGCAGATATTTATGCTACCTGGCGTTGCATAAGATGTAGGTAAAATGCAGAGATGTAGGTAATTTGTACATGTCTGGTGGTGACAGGGTCTCTGGGTATGCTCCACATCATTAAAGAAAAACCTCCCACTGGCATTTCAGGCAAGTGGACCTCAGCTGGGCACACTGAACGGCAATACTTCCTCATCACCTCCACCCAAACACGATAACCCAAAATCACACCTGCAGAATTTCCTAACTAGGTCTGCCTTGACAGACAGGGTGCCTCTCACCCCCATATCCCAAAGACCAGGGCCTTGCCAGGGGATGAATTTCAATGATTTCTTGAGAAAAAGATAGGAGGCTGCAGTAGGTCAGGAATAAGACACAGAATGAAAGGGGTAAGTCTGAGAAGCAAACTTAACATGTGAATGCTGTGGCTTGAAGGGATGAGGGCAGGCTGGCCTGATTTGGGGAGGGTTTCTTCTCCTCTCTGCCACCTTTGTCACTAGGAATAATAGACCTCAGTGGCTATATTGATACTGAAATCTATCCACCAGTATTCTTAGGTCTTGCTCAAATGTAGCTACCAAAGGAAAAACTATCCCATGAGGGTGTTTGTCCTCTCCTTCCACCCTTTCTTAGGAAAAGACCGTCTTTGGAAAGATCACATAGGTGGAAAAATGCGATTTCTTGTGCTTTGCATTCTGGAGAAAATTAATGAATGTCACTTTTATTTAGCAATAAAGCGGTAGAGAAAGCTAGAATTAAAAGTTCATTTTAAAGTGGTTCTTTCTGAGTATAAGACTCCAACCAATACTTTCAGTTAAAACTTAAATAAAAGATAAATTTAACAGCATACATTTTAATAAAGTGGCTTTAAAGGCTTAGATTTTTATGGTAGTTCTCTTTTCTCTTTTCCCCTTCCTGGGCTTCATATTTATATGAATCTTTTCTCACCGAGAGATTCAAAAACAAAACAACGGCAATAGTAACATTCTGAAATGTCTCTTTATGTGTGTGACTTGACCCAGGAATGGTTCCACAGGCTGCAAAATTAAAATTGTCTGCCCTCTCCCAGGGAGAGAGTCACCAGTGAAAGGGCAGACGAAGCTCAGAAATGCCCTGAAGGGCCGTGGAAGGGGACAGGAAGGAGAAATGCAGCCATCTACCTTTGCCCCGATAGACTGGAAAGGAGGAAGCAGGGGGAGGGGGATAAGTGGGAGGCCAGAGCTCAGTCCAAAAGCATCAAACAATTTTTTTTTAAATCTTGTCCTGTTGAACAAATTATTGGACAAATGATGCTTTGACCCAATGTAGAAACAATGAAGCAAACTTGAGCCTCAAAGAGAGGCTTTCTTCTCCCACTTTGGATTAGAGTCCTTTGCCTGGCTGCACTTTCATTCAGAATTTGGGGTGAAGGTATGGAACAGGGTATCTGATTAACAAGATTTTTTTATTAAAACTCACAGACAGGAGAAGATCCTAGAAACCTAAGCATGTAAATACTCCCAGCAGAACCATGAGTCCATGCCCATTTTCCTGAAGAAAACGTTTACCAGAATGTTCATGCCCCAGAAGAGGCAGCCTTTGTTAGATCTCACGATACTTGGGGCATATGTGGACAGGAGATCGCACACAGAGATCCTAAAGCCTAAAGGAATAATGAAATTGAGTCAGTTGCTCTGAGTCAACGATACAAAAGGTTTGGTATTTGGAGAAACATGAAGCTGATCGGTGACAGGCTGACGTGGATGTTTTCTTTTTCGTGTTGATGTGAAGTTAGAACTGGGGTCCAATGGGACTCTCACCAGTTTGTTACGAGCTGTAATTACATCAAAAGTAAGAAATCAGAGGCCCGAGAAACTAGCACTTCAGATAGTTCAATAGACTCATGATGGATTGGTCAGAAATAGACCAAAGGAAGATTTAATCTGCATCCCGAAACCCTATCAAGGCATAGGAAAGGGGTGCTTTGGGGGGGAGAAGCATTATACTTTCATGAGCAGGAGTGTTCACGTGTGGGATGCCCTCAGGAAGAAAGGCCCCATTTCCCCACTGTGATTTCCTTTCCCCGTCTTCTAGGGCTGTCCTTTGAATTTTAGAGGACCTGTTAGTTTAGTTCTCTCCTTACTACGTGAAACTGTAATTTTCAGAAACAAGTCATTAGAAAAAGAATCCGTTGGAGTTAGGCGTTCTTTTCTTCTCCTTAGTCCTCCACCCGATCCAATAGAAAGTACTCGTCCGCTTTCAGTTCTAGGAATTAATTTGGTGGTGACTTCTGGCTCAGAAATCCGTGCTGACCTCAGGTGAGTTTCGATACAAGGCTGGACCTGGTTCCATTTCAAAGGATGGGGGGCAGAGAATTCAGAGAGCTTGGTTAAGATGAGTGTGTACCGAAGAGTCACAATACCAGCGTGGGCAGCTCACCGTTGCCCATGGGCTGCTAGCTCAATCGCTTTAGGGCAGGCACCTGAGAGTCATTTGCCAAAGCCTTGCACCTTAGAAAGTGGCTTCTGCATCGCTTTGTGTGTATGCGTGTTTGGGGCGAGGGTGTCTGAGAAAATACCTTTTGTTCTGTTGACGCCATCCTCCTCGTGTACATATTCTCTGCATTTTATTAACGATTGAGGGGTAGCTGGATCTTTTGTCCCACTCCAGTCTGTGGATGGAGTTCTGTCTCATTAACTCTCCAGAGGATTGAGCCTCCTCTGAAGGAAGGGAGAGGTCTTGTACAATAAACAAACTCCCTAAAAGAAAACCTAGGGTGGCCATTTATGGTCCATGATGCATGCTGCTTCCACAGTGGGTTTTTTGTGCACTCAGCTGTGACTGAGCATTCTTGGGGCTGAAAGAAGGCTGCTCAGCGGCCAGTTCTCCCCTTTCCACAGGGAGATCGATGACTAGGGGCTTGACAAGCAGTCTCAAGGCATTTGGTAAAGGTCACTGGGCTTGGACGGTGTGCAGAAGTGATCAGATAGCAGCAGCCAGGTGCCTCCTGCTCTCCGTCAGGGAAGTTGTGATGGGAAGGGGCCTGTCTCTGGGCTAGCCTACTCTCCCCACATTTGAAACTTCAGCCCAGGAAGAGGAAGGAAAGATGGTCGTGAGCTCAGCTGGACTGGTGTTTATTGGGTCCCTTCCAGGAAACCTGTGCGAGCTATGATGGAATTCCTGATAGGAGAGGTTGGTCCTATTGTGTGTCCCCAGAGAAAAAGCTTGGATATAAAAAAGAAAAGAAATGTAAGAAGTACTAAATATGGGGGGGAAGGAGAAAGGAAAGGAGAAAGAGAAGGAAGGAAGGAAGGAAGGAAGGAAGGAAGGAAGGAAGGAAGGAAGGAAGGAAGGAAGGAAGGAAGGAAGGAAGGAAGGAAGGAAGGAAGGAAGGAAGGAAGGAAGGAAGGAAGGAAGGAAGATTTTTTTTTAAGTTGGGCATTTAGCAGTCTTTATTTGCATAGTTGTTTTCTAACTGAGTAAAATTCATACAGAGACAAGACGGACAGATACACAATTCAGGCTTCACTTAAAAAAGATAAATAACCCCTCTGCAGTTTGCATTACATTTGTGTATATGTTCTTTTTACTTTAAGATCAATAAGCTACAAGACCGTTAAACTTGTTTTCTCACTTGTAATATCAGTGAGGGGAAGGTGACTGTTTTCCATCTAATTAAGCAGGCCCAGGGGTTGTGAATGTCCCTGTCCACTGCTTTGTCCTTACTCCTTGTAGCCCTCTCAGCCCTACTAGCACCGATAATAACAAGAGCCACGCTTAGATAGACTGACCAGGATCCCCCTGTTCTGTGGGGGATCCCTCACTCAAATTATCCTTCCCTATTTATAATTGACATCATCATTTTCTTAACTGATGGGCTGCTGCTGCTGCTGTCATCTCCTGGATTCTACGAATCCAGACTAGAATAAATCTCATGAAAAGAAGAAAGATCCTATGTTCATGTCACTATAACATAAGAAAGACAATAGAAGTAAACGTGGACATATAATCAGATTTTATTTTAATTAAATGTTTAAATTTGTGGTCGATATTTAAAATATTTCTCAAAATACCTTTTTATGTGACAAAATGAAAACCAAAACAATTATCACTTCCAAGCTTCAATTTTATTACCTATAAAATGAGGATAGCATGCTTAGTCTGGGCAGCTCCATGGAACACTGGACTCCAGGCCTGGAGTCAGGAAGACCTGAGTTCGAATATGACCTCAGACATTTACTAGCTGGGTGACCTTGAGTAAGTCACTTAATCCTGTTTGTCGGTTTTTGTCATCTGTAAAATGAGCTGAAGAAGGAAATGGCAAATCTCTCTAGTATTCCAAGCCCAGTGCTTTATCCACTGCCCCACCTAGCTGCCAGTATCTTTGCCAAGAAAACCTCAAATGGGGTCACAAAGAGTTGGACACGACCGAAATGACCAAATAACAACTGTGTCCTTAATAGCAATCTGGATCAAATGAGATAATATAAAGTGTTTTCCAAACTGAAAAGCACCTTTTAAACATCATCTCATTCATTTCCCATTTCCCTGTAGAGCTGCGTAGCAACTCACCAAAACAGTGGTATATTGCTTTTGGGACACTGGGGAGAAGTGGAAGTAGGAAGAAGCCTGGCGATCATACCCAGGAAGGGTCTCTGGTTGGAAGAGAAGCTGCCAATTACTTCATGGGATCATAGAATATGAGCTCAGAAAGAGACTTAGTCATCCAAGTCTTTACTTTTACAGATGAGGAAACTGAGGCTTAGAGAGGGCTCCTTGATTTAAAGCTAAAAGGGACTCTAGAGGTCATCTAGTTCAATTATTTCATTTTACAGATGAGGAGACTGAGGCACACTGTCACTAAATGACTTGCCCAAGGTAACAAAACTAATAAGTGCTGGAAGTAGAATTTCAGCTCACGCTCCCAGGCTTCAACCCCTTCCTCTTTCTACTTACAAATGCAGTGATATAGTCAGTTGGGGGGTCTATGACTTTGCGCTATTGTCTCATGTTCTTGATCAGGTATATTTTTTTTCATGTTTTGCTATTTGTGCTATAAAGAGGGAGCTCGGTTAGCAGAATCTCGAATATTTTCAAGGATTGAAAATTGTTTTTCCAACTGGTTCTTAGCTGACCTTCCAAGATATTGATGGATGAGACAATGAAGAATTTGCTCATTATTATTTAATTAATCAAACTCATTGCCAAAAAAAACCCTCCAACCCCAAAATGATTTAGACCTTTTGATTCCTGAAATCCCCGTGCAAGTATTTATTTCCACCATGCTGAATGACCCATGGACAGCCCTGGGGAGCTGGGATGCTTTGGCCTATTACTTACAACATGAAGTGGTTTATTCAGAGCTCTTCCGTGGCTCCTTTAGGCTGATTGTAAAGTTTTAAGAAATTCTGTGACTTCCAAGGAAGACTTTGTTAAAAGAAGAGGGAAGGAGAAAAAGAGTGGGAAAGAAAAGGAGGAAGGGAAGAAGGGAGGGGATTAGAGAAGGCAGGAAAAGAGGGAGGGAGAGAGGGACGATAGGAGGAAGGGAAGAAGCACCTAGTAATGTCAGGCACAATGACCTTGAAAAAACCTTTCTAGGAATTTAGGCTCTCTCAGGGGAGATAATGTATATGCATATAAATATAAATGAACATATGTACAATCATAGGGACACAGATTTAGAGCTAAAAGGACCTTGGGGGCTATCAAATCTAACATCTTCACTTCACAAATCAGCCCCAGCTGAACTCAGGCAAAGTTAAGTGACTTGCCCAAGGCCACATAGCTAGAAAATACTAGTGCTGATTTGTTTTGGGTTTTCTTTGGTGGGGAGGGGTAAGAGAGGAGAGCAGGGGGATGGGGGATGGCGAGTCACCAGCAGCTGGCAGAGAAGAGAAAAGTTTTCATGTAGAGCATAACAAGTGAACTGAGATTCTAAGGAAGGTGGGGGTTCTAAGACACGGGGAGGAGAGAGAGAGAGAGGGAGAAAGGACAGAAGAGGAAGAGTGAAATTTTCCTCTCCAATGGGATTTGGAGCCATCAGTATGAGTATAATTCGAGCTATATCTTTGATAACCAATATTCATGTCTTATAAACTGCTGTAAACACCAAGCAGCTACACAGTCAGGCTTTCAGTTGTCTTGATTTTGCTTTTTAGTTAAATTTTATGCTTAATAGATTAATAATAATCTAGATTACCTCCCTTCCATACTACCCCCACCACTAAAAAAGAACAAGAAGGAAAGACCCTTGTAATAAATACCCTTGAGCAAAACAAAGTCTTGCACTGGCCCCCAAATCCCTCATGCGTCCCATCTCTCTCAGTCTATTCATACCCTGCTTCAGCAGTAGTCCTCTGGAACAGTCATTGCAGAACCAACAGAATTTTCAGACTCTTTGTTGTATGCTTGTCACACACTGTTCCCCCACCCAGGAAGAGAAAAAGATTGAAAAGAAACACATCAGGACAGACTTTGAAACAATTTTGAAAAATGGGAGACAGCATGTAGTCTGTCATCCAAACCTGTGGTTTCATTAGGGGAGCAAGAGGAGAACTCTCAGTATGGAAACTCTGTCCGCCCTCATAGGTGGGCAATTCATCATCACTCTACAGAAAGTAGAGTGATTATCAATAGTACACCCAGCCTGATGTCTTTGTTTTCTTGACCTCACTAAAAGGGACATACCCTGGTTACTTCTTAAACAGTCCTATTCAATGAATGGGCCTCACCCTAAGTGAGTACCTAAAAGGACATGGCCTTGGTCACAGGGAAGAGCATATCATTATAAAATAATATGGTGCAGACTAAATTCTGTAAGATTTTGGAGAAGGGACACAGCCCTGAAGCCTAGGAGATGTAGAGAGCAATTGGCATTCATATAGCATTGGCAAATAAGACAAAGGGGCAGAGGAGTGATGGACGTAATTCACTGGATGCCAGAGAAAGACTTCCAAGGATTCTGACAGTCCAATAAAGGGCCAAATTAATAAAATGAAGTTTGATAAGAGTGAATGTAAAGTGTTATATTTGAACTCTAAAACCCAACTGCAAGAGGACATGATGAAGGAAGGGTGGCAAGACAGCAATTTTGGGGAGAAAGATCTGGGGTGGGAGTTAGTGGCCCACAAGATCAAGATTAGTCAGCAGCATGGAATGGTAGCTCCTGAACCTTCCTATACTGTGCTAGTGGAGGAATGTATTCCATCTTGATCTAGGGAGGCTGATCCAAAACATCCTGCAATATTGCACCCTGAACAGATCACATCTAGGAGGTGGTTGGCAACATAGGGCCCCAGATTGTACCGAGGACTATGGGAAGTTGTTATATATCCAGAGGAAGCTTACAAGGATGGTGGAAGAAAAGAAAATCAAGAGGATTTATGAAAGAAACTGGGGGTGGTTCATCTGAGGCAGAGAATTTTTATTGCCCATCCTTCAATACTTAAAGGGGTGTTGTAGAGAAGAAGAAATGGACATCTCCAGCTTGACCCTATCAGGTAGGACTCATACCAATAGATGGAAGCTAGAGAGAGAGGGAGATAGCTGTAAGGAAAACTTTCTACCAAAGAGAACTTTGCAGAAGTAGCTTGGGTAGCCTCAGAATGCAGGGGGTTCTCCCCTGCTGGAGGTCTTCAGTCAAAGGCTGGCTCACCATCATCAGCTGTATTGAAAGGGGGAATTCTTGGTCAGCTCTAGGTTTGGAGAAGATGACTTTTGAGATACCTTGATGCTCTGATCTTCTCTGATTCTGTGAGAGCTTTATGGAGAATGGGGACTTTGAATTGGACTTCAAATAAAGGCTAGGCTGTGGATGGAGCAGAAAACAGAAGGGACGCCATATAAGGAAAACAAAATACCTAGGGAGGAATTGCACATATGAGCACGATAGGATGACTGTGTCATCTGGAGCAGCAGAGCCCAGGGCAAGGATCTGCCACTGCCTTGAACATCACCACACTCATCTGAGGACAGGACTCTTGAAAATGGGCCCCACAACCTCCACTATAGATATTGCTGAAGGCTCCCTGAACATGAGCCCATGAGGTTCCTGGTCAAGGGAAATGAAAGGAAGCAACAACGCAACATTTATTTCCTTTTTCTTTAATGTGATAGTGAAAGACACAATCACAAAATGACATATCACTCAATCTGTATTCTGTTTGCTGCTAAGTTTCAGATCCAGAAGAGACTCCCATCTCTGGCCCCTGCTCTGCCTCCAGGAAACAACATTAGTTCGTTTGGACACCAAGGGGAGTCAAATGACCTTATTCTCTTCCATCAGTTGATTTTTCTTCCATTCATAAGAGAAGTACTTCTTTAAACAGTGAGACAAAGTTCATATTTTCACAAGCAGCAGGCTTCATCTTCCAATAGGTCTGACCCACTACATATAATAAGCCCAGAGAAGATCTGTCCAAAGAGTGCTTAGCAACTCATGTCTCTGGACTCATTTAGGGAAAAGCCAAGCATCGGGTTATATGCCACAGCAGCAGCAGTGGCAATGATAGTGTCCCCTGTCCCTTGGTGAGTCTGATAAAGGAAATTGGCTTCCAAAAAAAACTCTACTTGCAATGCTGTTACTCTCTTGTGAAGTAGGCTACAACAATGTGCCAGGCCAGTAAGGAAAAACAGGTAACAGAGGAGGCAGCACACATACACTGACTTCTGGTTTGCTTTGTATTGTCATTCATTTGCAGAAGCTATAAATTCAAATTCATTCTTGTGATTTGGATTCCTTTACTTTGGTCATTTTAATTACAGTCACTCTCTGAAAGGGGAAGGGAACGGATTCAGATAGATGGGGTCAAATCCCACCTTTGGCACTTAATAACTGGGGAAGAAGTATCTGCTGAGTTATTCACAGATGTGACTTGCAATCTGGAATCTGCATTGATGGAGGGAGATGGTCTAACGGAGGGTCTTTGTGCGTATGGAATCGAAGAACCTTGAGTATGCAAAAGGGCATCAAGGACAAAAAGACATGCTTCTGAGGGTCTCCGCTGTCCTTGGCACATGTCCATGTGTCTGGTTTTCTCTCTTCATAATCTTTCCAGAGAGGAGATATTTCTTGTTTCTGTATAGGCCCCCTGCCCATATGGCTATGTCACTCGTCCAAAGGTCTGCCACTGATTTGGTGATAGCCTTTAATTGTAAAAGAGTCAAGGCACCCAGGACAATTAATTTCCTTAAACATATGTACACACACACACACACACACACACACACACACACACACACAACCTCTTTGACCAGAGATTTCCTAATGGGTCAAGTTTTGAGTAAGCTGGAATCAAATGATGTTTTCTTTTACTGAAGGCAAAATGGAGCTTGAGGTTAAAATGTGGCATTGTATAATTTACAAAGAATTTCTTTTTTTAAAAAAATAGCCCCTAGAGATGATGTAGTAAGGGACTGGTTATAGTTAAACAAGAGAGAAGACCACGAGACAACCAGGATGAAGAAGGACCTTGAGTCTGTGCCCTATGAGGGCTGATGGATGGGAGTGGGAATGACTAAATTGGAGAAGGGAAGACTCAGTCGATTTGGAATCAAGGAAAACCGATTGCCCAGATTAAAATGTCTGGAAAATTACCTGGAAGGCAGTGTGTCCTTATGGTTAGATGAGCTGACAGTTGAATCAGGAAGACCTGGGTTTAATCCTGCCCCTGACACTTCCTAGCCAAGTCATTCAAGATAAAATGACAGAGCACATTAAAGAGTCCTTGGCAGGCCTTAAAGTACTACATAAATGCTATTATTATTCCTATTAAGCTGGCTGAACCTCAGTTTCCTCATCTGTAAAATGGGGGCGGTAATGGTAATCTCTTATTCATCTGTCACAAATCAAATGAAATCCCTTACATTTCTCTTATAATCTTGCAAGCACTCAATAAATAGGAGACATGATTTTTCTTTTCTTCCAGCCTCATGGACTGCTAGGGATAGCCCCAAGTTCAAGACGTGCTTCTAATCACTTGCTTCCAAAATGAACTTTTTTTTAAAAATTGCATCACATTGAGAAATATGTCCTAAAAAGACCTGAACTTTATTTGTTTTTTTACTATTTCAGACCATTTACATGCCCAGAGGTGTTTAGTACAGATGTTCCACCTGATTGTAGGATGTGATGTGGGATAACCAACCATATATATGCATATATGTAGGGCAAGATGGTCATGAATCGGGAGCCAGAGGCTGGAATCTTGACCCTGATGTCTCCTAACCAATGGTATTCTGAGCTATAGTAATGGCTCCTCTGGACCTCAGTTTTGTCCTCCATAAAATGGGGGTTAATAAGACTCATTTCCTCCTCCAGAGCTGAACATAGAGAAGCACTTTGTAAACCTGCAAGAGCTTTGTCAGTTTGAGACAACTGTTCTCAATCTAAATATTTCACTGGCCTATAGAAGCACTATCAGAGAGTAGATAGAGCAGTGGATATAGTCAGGCAGCCACCTTAAACACTTACCAGCTGTAAGGTCACAAGCCAATGATCCCCAGGAAAGGCCCAAGTCACATTTTTTCTTCAATGTTTGCTATTAAATGTATACTTTTAAAATTATTTTCCACCTTTTATTATCTTCACAAACAAGTGAGAAATGAGATGACTAAGAATTAATTTTCAAAGGGGAGGGGAATGGAATTTACCATTATGACTTTCCTTTTTAAATGAGGGGGGAGGTAATCTTTACCCTAAATGTCATGTAAATTTTTAAATTTTTTCTTTACTAGTATTTATTATCTTTTCCTCCCACTGCCCCCAATTAAACATTTGTAAGTGAACAAATAAAGCTCCCATGATGAATTTATAGAGTCCAGCCAACAAACAACCCCATTAGGCAGATCCAAAAATGTCGGTCTTATTCAGTATTTTAAGTCCATCTCCTCTCTGTCAAGAGTGGGGGGAGGTGGTTTCCATCCTCAGTCCTTTGAGCTTGTGATTTACCATGTCATTGATCAGAGTTGTAAGGCCCTTCGAAACTTTTTATTCCCCTATGTTATGACTGTATTAATTATCTTTCTGCTTCTGTTCATTTTATTCTGCCTCAGTTCACTGAATCTTCCCAGGTTCCTCTGAAACTCATCATTTTCTCTTCCACTTATGGTACTTTAATGTTCCATTATAGTCATATGCCATAATTTGATTGGCCATCCCTCTCCCCGTCCCCACTTCTTGGTTATTGGTTAGAGAATTTCTATAAGAAGAGTGATCATGTGAAATTTAGCACCTAATATTCCCCTGACCTGGGATTTCCACTCTGTGGTTAAATGACTTGCCCAGGATCACTCGGTCAGAAGCAGGGCTTCCTGACTCTGAGCCACAAAGGTTCAGACCAGGTGTCCTCTTTGCCCCAATCAGTCTCTTTGAATTCCTGCATGACATTTACCCTCTACTCTTAAACATGTCATTGTTTTTGCTTTTTTTTTTTCCTTTTCTCTTTGGGCAGGAGGAAGGTACTAAAACCAGTTTTTGGTAACCTTTCACCTTCTCCACTGAATTATTTCCCAAGTTATCCAGTTTTGACAAATGTGTGTTTTGTTCCCATGTGAATGAGTACTCCCTCCATGTAGAGACTGGGCGTGACCACAGGTCTGTTCATCATTGACTTGTTTTAAGCATGGGGCTCCAATTTTAATGGTGAGTGTCATTACACCTGGCCACTTAGACATAACCAGGAATCTTCTGGACACAATTCTCATCAGTGGACCCCACAGGTTCATGAGTGTGGCAGGCAGGTTAAAAATGAAAATGAATAACTCTACAAACCTACTGGGTACAGTGGAAAACAAAAACATATTGCTCAAAACCTTATGAGCTCTGGGACCTTGGGCACATCTCTCCTTGGCCCTGTCTACATTTCCTCATCAGTAAAATGAGAGCATTGGACAAGGCAGCCTCCGTGGTCTCTTCCCACCTTGATCTCAGCTCCCATGGACTTATGCTCCCAAAGCTCTTTCCTTCCCAGGGCTCAGTCCTGGGTGGTTTAGATGGGACTAGCTTAGATGACTTCTATGCCTTTTCATCTCTGGTTCTAGGATCTTAAGTCTCTTTCCTTGTCTAGGTCTTGTTTTCATTATTTTTCAAATGATGAGATGGGGGGAGGGGGAGACTTGGTAGCCTCAGAGTCCCTGCAACCCCAGATGTACGAGTCTCTACATAATGTAAATGGAGAAAGACCCTATTTTTGTAATGCGCCCCATATATGTACACACATAGACATGTGTACATGCATGCACATACAGAAAGTTCTACAAAGCATTCATTTAAAAGGTAGGCTCAGTTTCCACTTATATTGCATTCACCTCCTTATGATATTTCCAAATCTCTGAACATAAGGAAAACCTTCCTTCCCCGGATTTTATAGGAAAGCTTTCCACAAGACACCTTTTAACAACCTGTCCCACACCTCACCCCAGAGCTAATAGAAAACCCAGGCTGCTTCTTGGATACCCTAAGGGCTCATTAATTACTGGTTCATGGAGATAGCAGGCTTGGCTCCAACACAAATATTCACCTACCCGCCATAACCAGGTCACGTGATGGAATGCAGTGGTGTCTTCCAAATGACCCTCACGGTACCTGATAAATGGAGAAATTCAGCCAACCCAAGGAATGTCTCCTGACTCAGACCTCTTCTACCTCACATTTGTTTCCTAAAAAGAACTTCCACTCTGTCTTTACTGGACAACGAGGTGCTTAAAAGCCTGAATCAAAGTTCCCCAAACTCCTTCTTAGATTGCATACACAGGATCCTCAACCCACCCCCTCCACCCCAAGGTTGTTCTCCCAAGGATTCCTGTCATATTTGAAATTGGAAAGATCCTAAGAGACCTTAGATACCCCTTCATTTGACACAGGCACAAAGAAAAGCTCATTGAGAGCAAGTGACCTGCCTTAGTTCACACGATTGCTAAGTGTGCAAGGCAAGGAGTCGGTGTATCCAAAGTGTCCAAATCCAGGCTAAAAACAGGTAGGGCAGCACTATATGAATCCCATCCAGAAATAAAAAAAAAGGAAAAGAAAGAATACTGTCTCTTGGATCATTTAGCAAACCAAAGTGAATGTGATTCCACTCCCAGTTGCACAGACGCTCAGACAGCTTCCAGTCCATACACAAGTCAGTGTTCCCTGGTCAAAACAACTCAGAGGGAGATGGATGGGATTCTGTAGTGAATGGGATGGTAGAGGAAGCCAACCCAAGCCCCTCCCCAGTGGCCATTGAAGGAACTTCAAGTACTGAATTGTTGGGTCCTGTGTTAGGACACCACCCACCCTTGAAGAATTTCCCAGATTCTTTCTCCTCACTTACAAAGTAGGCACAGAAGAAAGTCTCTAAATTGACTCTGGTACTTACTAGTGTGTGTCCATGGGTTAGTCCCCTAACCTATCAGAGCCTTAGCTTCTTTAGATCCAAAGTGAGTATAATTATCTTTGCACTTCCTACATCACGGAGTCGTCGAGAGAAAATTGCTTCATAAAACTCAAAGAAACCACAGTAGAAATGGGAACTATTAATGTTGATGATGATGATGATGATGATGGTGATGAAGATATGACCCTAATCCATTCCTTAGTTCTAAGCAAGACTAAATGACAGGACCCTGGCAGAACGCTGTTACTTCCTCAAAGCCTGAAGCACTTTATCCTTAAATCTGAGCATCCCTGTGTGATTCTCCTAGCCGGGCTCTGAAGGAAAGCCAGAGAGGGCTTTGGTTTCCTCATCTGTAAAATGCCAGAGTTGGATGAGATATCCTTCCATAGTCCCTTCCATTCCTCAATGTAGGATGAGTAATCAAAAACAAAAGGCAAACCAGTCTTGCATCAGGGATGAACTAGCACTTAGTACAGTGGCTGCCACACAGTGGGTGCTTAACCAATGTTTATTGATAGCTCAATTGACTAATGATGAATAAGGAAGGGCATCAAATGCCAAGAAAGTATTTGGCTCCTCCTTAGTCATGGCCACTTGCAGTGGGCACACAATGCAAAGGAATGTGAGCCCAGATCAGCAGTGGAGTCTCCAAATCCTTGGGCTCACCAAGTGTTTCACCAAGCCAGAGTCTCAGCTTTCTCTCCTGTGTGACCCAGAACCTCAAGGACAAAGAATCTGATAAGAATAACAAGAGTGGCCATTTCTATTAGTTCCCTCACATCTGCAGAGACCATTACAGATAGGATCTCTGAGTTTCACAGACACTGGGAATCAAGTACCCCAAACATCCCTACCTGCAGATTTGGGGAATAGATTTTTGAAGTGGGTGGTTTCATCCATTTGGGGACTTCCTGGTGTGGCAACTCTCTTCACCTACACAGATCAGCACCTGCTCTGAAACCTTGAGTTGACTGAAGTACCAAGAGTTGAAATGACTCAGGAAGGAGCACACAGCCAATTTATAGCCAAGGCGGGCCTTTAATCTGTCTTGACTCCGAGATTGGCCCTTTATTTGTTTTGTTCTCATCTCTTTTTTTTGCATTTGGGGAAACTAAGGTGTAAATAAATTAAATGACTTTCCCAAAGTCCCTGAGAATTGTAAGAGGTGGGATTCAAACCCAGATCTTCCTGACTTGGGTAGAGTATCCACAGAGAAATTGAAGGGATCCCAGAACAGTATGCCCCCAATTTATGTTCCAAGTCTGAGTGAGTGCCTGGAAGGCCTGGCTTCCCTCTTTTGTTTTAATGTACATCAATCTATCCTCCTCAAATGCAGCACTCAAGGTACCTGAGTCTCCTCGGGTGGCCTCATTTGTTCTAAGAGGGCTATAACAATGAGCTACAAGAGAATGTCCAAATGCAGCAGGGCTCAGCCATGGAAAACAGAAGCTGAAGGTAAAGCTTTTCTTCCCCCATCATCCACCTGGGGGGGCCGGGAAGGGCTCTGTAGGCTGCAGTGCTCCCCCACAGCTGGCCCTGCCTGGTGTGGGAAGAGACACAGAGAAACAAAGAGGTTAAACAGTCGGCTGCCTTAGTCATCCCAGGCAGGGGCGCTGGGTGATTCAGAAACCTACTTGGGGAGTAGAAGCGAATGAATGAGTCAGAGCTGATTTCTTTCTGCTTTCTTGCTACTAAAATAAACAAATCAGGAAGGCCTGAATGAGAAAAGCAAGTCTACCAAGACAGCTGCCGCCCTGGACAGTACAGCCCAGCACAACCTAGAAAGAATGACCCAGAGGAGGGAGGCGGCAGCCTGGAGAAAAGGCAGGAGGCAGCTCCAAAGATGTGTGGAACAGACCGACTAGAAAAGTGGACAGGAATGGATCAGTCACTGGATTGATGGCTCAGTGGATGAATAGATAGTTGCCTAATAGAAAGAAATGAGTGTTTGATGATTGAAAGACAGATGGAAAGATCAAAATGGATAGAGAGATAGATACATGGATAGATGAAAGGGTGGGGCAGGGGGGCAGTATGCTTGTGCTATGATTCCCTTTAACCAGGCCTGGGCCAGAGAAGTCATCCATGAGAACATCATAAAAGTGTGAAGGTCCATGGATGAGCTGCCCTTCTTGGGGGATACAATGCGGGGGAGGGGGGGGAACGCAGAGAGAGAAGAGGAAAGAGAAAGAGAGAAGGGCCTGAATCTGCAGCCCAGGGCAGAGTTATGCCTTGTACATCCCGTTCTGGGAAGGCCTGGGAGAAGCTCAGAATATGGAAGGCTTCCTCCTCGCCTGGCTTCTCAAAGCTGAAGTCAGAGCTGGTGTAGGCAAAGAAGGGATCAGTGTGGCTCAGATGCGTGATGCAGACTATATGCAGGGACGCAGTTTTTCAGCCCCTCAAGTCTTTTGTCAGCTCCCGAAAACATCTCTGGTCAAGAGGAGGTTAACCCTGCTCCAGTTTCTTTAGTTATTTTTTGCTTCCTCTGCTGGGCTGTGAGTTTGAAGGAAGGGAGAGCCTGGCTCTGTTCTCTCCTTCTTCTCTCTCCAGTGAGATCCAAAGGGCAGGGGTGTAGCAGCGGAAGGCCGGGGCCCTCAGGGACTGCAGACAAAGAGTGGGAGGTTTGCAGAAAGCCAGCATCTGCTGCTCTCAGGGTATGACCAAGAGAGGACCGGACAAGGGGCTCACGGAGTTCACTTGGGCCCCAGCCATGTTCGGCCTTGTCGAAAAGCAGAAATGAAGAGAGAAGGAGGCAGGAGCAGCCGGGAGGGAGGGGGCCCTTCTCATTCACTGACAGGCACATGGGAAAGGGGCTGTGCCCAAAATTGGATCGACATCGCATTCAAAACCGAAGGACAAGATTCAGCAAGCAATTAACTTCGAGGGTATTAAATACTAGTTGCTCCTAGTAACTGCTTCTTGAAACAAATTATTTAAACTTCTGTAAAAACTTTGTAAACCATTATGTGATTTGCAAATGTTCGTTGTTAGCAAGAGAGCAATGTGAGAATGATGGAAATCCTCGATGTCTTAGACTTTATTGGCTCCCCTGTGGTCTTTATCTCTCTAGCTCCTAACATGGTGCCTGGCATATTGGTGGCCTCTAAGAAAATAATCAGCAGACTAGAATTAAATGAAATAGCATATGTAAAATGCTTGGCGAACTCCTAGAGTGTGATGCAAAGCTCAACAATCCATCATCATCGTCATCATCATCATCATCATTGATACTCTTTATAATTATATTAGATTTATTGATGTAGCACTTTACGGGTAACAAAACCCTTGCCGTGTGGAGAAAGCTAAGAGGACAGTTGTGTGGCCCTCAGTAGAGGTGCTCAGAATAGGCAGATGTGGATGGACTGCAGCCTTCATCGCTGGAGAGAATGTCTACGTTGATGACGCCATACATACATCAGCATCTTGGACTACTGTTCTTATTATTAAGTAAAAATAGTGGGAGTTGAATTAGAGCAGGGGATGAGCAAGAGGAGCTCAAGAGATCGACGGAGGTTGGGTTTACAGATCTGAGAGCAGAGCACCGCTGATGAGTCAGCAAAGAATGTACAGAAGGACGGGTCAGATGGATAGAACCCTCTAGACATCTAGAATTCCATACGCTGTGGGCAGTACAAATTCTGGAACATATCTTTCTCCTTTCTCTTAGTCCCCAGGGCTTAGACCAGTCCCTAACACCCAGAAGATGCTGAGGGCAGCACCTGGAGCCTGGCAGGCTCTTCTTCATCCCCTTAGTACTTAGCAAGGTGCCTTATTCAGTGGGCCCTGAAAACATGCTGAGGATCATAGTTGTAGAAATCCAAGACACTAGGCTGTCATCTCATTCATCTCTTTATTTTATAGATGGGGAAACTGAGGACCATGGAAGTTAAGTGCCTTGCCCAGTGATAGTGAGCTGTCAGAGATGAGAACCTAGGTCCTCTGAATCCAGAATCACTTCTCTTTCCACTGTCAGGTGCTTGTTGATTCATTGTGGATTAATTCCCAATGCCCAGTCATGTGCCAGGTCTTAGCACAGTGTCTGGCACTTGAAAGGTTCTTAATACATGCTTGTTGACTTGACTTCAATTTCACATCCATCTCATTCTTTCTGCTTATACTGCCCCTTTCCATTTCAGACCCTCATCATCTCTCAACTGCTTCCTAAGGATTCTCAATCTCTCCCTTTCCCATCTCTCCTCCATATGACGACCAAAGTGACACTACTAAAGCACAGATCTGAGGTCATCGATTCCTTCCTCCAAAGTCTCTCTGGCTCCCTATTACCTGTCAGATAAATCAGTGCAACCTCTCCCATTTGCCTTTTACAATCTGATCTCAGCCTACCTTTCTAGACAGTCCTCATCACTCTCCTCTGCGTCCCTCATTTCAGTCAGTCTCACTCACTCACTGTGCCCCACACACAGTGGAGCATCTCCATGTCATTGCACAACTTGCCATGACTGGAATTCTCTCTTTCAATCTCCTTGGCCAGTTTACATTCCCCACCCTTGCCTACACCTCTTCACCCAGCTCTTCTTGCCTCCTGCACTCACCTAGAGAGGTCATGACCTGACTCCCCCAGGTGAGCCCCGCTTTCTGCTTCCCAACCCCCACCTCATTCCACATTCCACTCCCAAAATAAGTGATTTTTACTTTATTTAACTTTTACTTATGTGGGATCATGTTATTTGCTAGAATGAAAAGTTAGGGGGGAGGGTCTGGGATTGTTTCATTTTTTCCCTTTTCTCCCAGCTCCAAGCACCACCCCTGGCACACAGTAGGCAGTTCATAAATGTTTGATTAATGAATGAGTAGGAACAAAGGAAAGGCAGGAAGGAAGGAATGTTAGAGCCAGTTCTTTTCATGAATACTTTCAAAATAATTTGTTGCAGGTTAATTATGAAGGAGAGAGGGGATTCATGGCTGACGCCCATTTTGATTTTCCCTGACCTATTTTAAAAGTAAAAAAGCCAGGCACCCTTTCATGGAAATCAATCTCTGTTTAAAGAGCACAAAAGAGCCAGCTGGAAGGACCAAGAGCTGAAGTAGCCCTTGGCAAACCACCTGCACGCCAGAGCAACCACGGGGCCTATAAAAACCAGCAAGAACCTTGTGAATTTGGAGGGCCCGGGGACCCAGGGGGAGAAGGGACTGCAGCCCACTTCAGCTTCCTTTTTCCTGTCTTTCTTCCGGAGTGAGAAGATACTATCAACACTAACTGCTGCCAATGAAGGATTTTCATTCTCCTAATTCAAGAGAGGATGCCTATGGTCAATTTGGGCGAGCTCACACAGGGCAAAGGGGAGCCCCAAGGAAGTCAATCTCCAGCACTGGGGGGGCCACATTCCTGGTGGGGAGGGTTGTCATTAGGTACAAGTGTGATTAAAAGTTGGAAAGAGAGAAATAATAACATAAAAGAAAAAGGTCTTCATCCAGGTGGGATAATAGGGTCATATCAAAAGTTAATATCATTCTTATCTGAGAAATTTTAAAATATATAAATTAACACTAGAAATGATGATGGCAATGAGGACAGTGGTGATGGTGGTCAATAGCCAGGTAGCACTTTGAATTCCACAAAGTACATCCGTGATCTCACTGGACCTTTACAACCAGATTGTGAAGTCAATACTGGGATTATTCCTACTTTTCAGATAAGGATATCCTGAAACATCCAGGCAGTGGGAAGACCCAGAACCCACTGCTGCTAGACAACTCATACACTATTCTTTTGATGAGGAACCACGTTTTTTGTTTCTTTGCTGAGTCGTTTCCAGCCATATCTGATTCTTCATGATTCATTTGGAGTTTTCTTGGCAAAGATACTGGAGTGTCTTGCCCTTTCCCTTCTCCAGCTCATTTTACAGATGAGGAAACTGAGGCAGAGTTAAGTGACTTGTCCACTCATAAGTGTCTGAGGACAGATTTGAACTCACCTAGATGAGTCTTCTTGACTCTAGGCTTGGCACCTGTGCCCTATGGTGCCACCTAGCTGCTCAGAAGAACCACTAGGCCTTACCATCTGCCTTGTTTCTGTGCCCTCCAGTTCACCAGCTCTGTCATCTGATCTACCTATGAAATCTAAAGTCCCCTGGGCCTTGCTAAGAGTCCCATTGCTGCTCCCTTTGGACTTCTGGCCCTTTCCATCTTCCAGGCAACTAGCTTTTCCTGTAGGTGCCATCTCCACAATTAGAACATCACCTCCTTAGGAACAAATACTAGCTCATTTTTTCTATTTGTATCTCCGGTTCTTAGCACCATGTGTAGCATACAGCTGGTCCTTAATAAATGCTGCATTCACTCATTCATTCATCACACTCCAGACAAGGGGAATTTTACTATCAGAAGTAGTAGTAGCAACAGTAGTAGTAACAGTAGTAGTAGTAGTAGTGGTAGTAGTAGAAGTAGCAGTAGCAACAGCAGCAGAAGTAATAGTAGACATAGCAGTAGTAGCAGCAGCAACAGTAGTAAAAGAAGTAGTAGTAGTAGAAACAGTGGCAGTAGCAGTAGTGGCAGAAAGAGGAGGAGGACAGAGAGAGAGGAGGAGGAGGAGGAAGAGGAAGAGGTAGTAGCAGCAACAGCAGTGGTGGTAATAACAATAACTCATATTTCTGCAGCACCCTTTGTCAATTCCTGACTGTGTGAACTTGGGCAAGTCCTTTGACCTCGCTAGATCTCAATTTACTCATTGAGAAGACTGGATTAGATGAGTGTGGAAATCCTTTCCAGCTCTAAACCTAAGATCCTATGAGCATGGGAAAGTTTGGAAAGGGTGATCTCTTCATTTCCTCATTGGTGCTCACAACATTTCTGCTAGGCAGGTGCTTTTGTTATCTTTATCTTACAGAGGAAGAAACAGAGACTGAGAGATAGAGACAGAGACACGCAGATGTGAGCGAAGCAGAGATAGAGGACAGACAAGAAAGACACAGAGACAGGCAGAGACAGAACAGGCTGACACCCACCCCTTCTAACTGGACCCACTGGGTAACCTCATTGATCATTTAGAATCAGGGCAAGAGATAGTTCGAACAACTGCTGATTTGAGCCTCCCTTTGGTTATTAGGAACACTGTCATTCCCATTTTCTGGATGACAAAACTGAAGCACAGACCAGTGACTCGTCTGTGGATACTCAGCTTGTAAACTTGAGAGAAAAGACTCTAACTCAGGCTCCTCTAGCAGCCAGCCCAGTATTCGAGGTCTGACTCCATCCTACTCAAGCCTCCAGCTTCTGTCTGTCCTTCTGACTCTGAGTACATAGGTACACACTCCAGATGACCCCTACTCATCCTTCACATTCACACATCGAGAAGGTGATGGTCTTATGGGTCTGATGAGAGGCACGTCTGAGGATGGGACTGCTCTGATTCCCCCCCAGTCCTACAGATAAAATCTCTGAGGTCACGAGCCCAGGATGATCTCAGTAGTCTGTTCCTATTACAATAAGTTCTTTATAAATACTCATCAGAGTCCTAGCACTCAGTCGGGAGCTGGAAGGGATTCATAAGCCATAAAGTCCACCTCTTGCATTTGACAGAGGAAGAAATGGAGCCCCAGGAAAGAACGTGATAGTCCAGAACCATACTGACAGCAAGTATCAGGGCTGAGATTCTGCCTGGGTCAGCCCTCTGATTCTAAGCCTTCTGACTTAAGCTAGGAGCCCACAAGATCCTGCAAAACAGAAAAATCACATCCCACCTCCTCCTCTCACAGAGGAGGTCACTGAGAGATTAAAATGGAGGCAGGGGCTTTGTCTTACTCAGAAAGAGGATACCAACTGCAGTAACAGCAGCAGCCGGAAGGTCAACAGTGAGACAAATCAGACTGAATCCAAAACCATTCCATTAGAACAAATAGATCAATGACATCACCTAGTTAAGAGTTCACTGTCCATTAAAAAAATAACAGTTGAATTACAGCAACCACTTCTATATGGGTTCCATCAAACATAAAGGTGAGAAGGATGAAAACGAAAATCGCACTAAGGGTGCCAGGTGGTCAGATGGGATGAGTGTTGGGTTGAAGTTAAAAAGAAACCCCAGGTGGTCAGTCAGTCAATGAAAATGTCAATGAAAATGCGTTAGTTACCTACTGGAGACCAGACACTGTGCTGAGTGCTGCTTCAAATCCTGACCCTGATACTAACTGGCTGTGTGACCCTGGGTCAGTCATTTCTCAACTCTGAACCTCAGTTTCCTCTTCTTTAAAATGGGAATCGCAATATCTCACAGTATTGTTTTGAAGTTCACAGAAAATGATGTGTCTCAAGTACTTGGCAAAGCTTGCACCTCTCAAAACATATCACCTATTCCTTATTCTACGCCCTCCTTTGTTTTGATCCAGCTGTGTGATTTTGTTGATAGAAGGTCTCCAGGCAAGGAAACGCCTTCTACCAGGGCAGATCACCACCTCATCTGCTACTTAGAGGCTTGGACAAGCACCCAAAGCACTGAGAGATGACGTGATGCCCAGGGGGGGCTCATAGCGAGTGGGTGCCAGAAGCAGCTCTTCGACCCAGTTTGTCCTGACTCTGAGACTGTCAATCTCTATTCAGAGCTGGCACTGTGTGCCATATGCAAATGTATACATACATTAACATACACACATATCCTATGTCTAACTCTTCAGCGGTAGTACACCACTGTGGACAGAGTGTTGGACTTGTGCTAAGAACAAGCAAGTTCTCTAACGCTCTGTCCAATGTGACCCAGGGCACAAGGCAGTTGACCTTAAGCAATCCCCCAGGAAACATCAACGAGGCCTTAGGGAGCCGTATTTGGTATGTATAGGTGCAGAATGAAGGCTCGTTAAGTGGTGGATTGTGGTCTTCATTGCTAGAAGGAGTTTCCCACTGATAACTAGAGATCATGTGCACATTTGTGTGAGAAAGACACTCCCCCCCCCATCACAAAGTTTATCATTATAAGTTCTTTGAGGACTGGGACTGATTTAGCTTTGTCTTTGTAACCCTAGAACTTTATACAGTGTCCTGAATGTTGTAGGTGCTTAACAAATTCTTGCTGGTTAATTTATATAAACAGACAGGAGAGAGAGAGAGAGAGAGAGAGAGAGAGAGAGAGAGAGAGAGAGAGAGAGAGAGAGAGAGAGAGAGAGAGAGAGGGAGGGAGGGAGGGAGAGAGGAAGAGGGAGAGAGAGGAAGAAGAAGAAGAAGAAGAAGAAGAAGAAGAAGAAGAAGAAGAAGAAGAAGAAGAAGAAGATGATGATGATGATGATGGTGGTGATGGTGATGATGATGATGATGATGATGATGATGGAGGGAGGGAGGGAGGGAGAGAAGGAGGGAGGGATAGTCAGAAACAGATACAGACATAACAGAGGAATGATACCAACCAAAGCCTGGCCTTGAATATTCAAAAGGAAATAGTAGAACATTCCCTAGTGGGAGATTGAGAGGTAAATGCTGAATCAAGCAGCCTTGATGGTAGAGACAGTGGGACATAATGGAGAGAACTTTGAATTTAGAGGCAAAGGTCCTGAGTTCAGACTTAAGCTCTGCATTCATATGTATGTGACTCAACCTCCCTAAATCAGTTTCCTCATCTCCACAATAAGTGAACTAGACAGGGTAATCGTTAAGGTGCCTTTCAGCTCCAGAAAACTTGTGCTCATGCAAGCATTTATTCTATTCTTAAGATGATAAGATCATCTCCTGACTCTATTTCCCCACTGACCCTTGGCAGACTTTAAGCCTGACTGAATGCAAGTGGACAATCCAATCGTGCCTGGAATTGACATGAAGTTGGGGAGATACTGTATCCCTGCAATGTCCCTACTCACGGTAGCAATTTTCTATAGTCAAAAGGTTTTTAAGCTTAATACCAGATCTATTAAATTATAGATTATTGGCAGGGGAACATCCGAGATTAAGTCTAAAATTAAGCTATTAGGCACAGGACTTTAGACCAACAACAAAAACCTAGGGTCCTTTAATTCTTAGTAATACTGTGGAGACAATTAGGGCAAGAGCTTGTGAAGTTAGCAACATAAACATTATTTGTGTCTCAGTTGGTTAATGTTTTTAAAAAAATTTCTTGTGGTCCATATTGTAAATGCTTTAAAAAGAAGTATCACCAAAAAAAAAAAAAAAAGATGATAGGATCATTAGAGCAGACATAACCCCAGAAGCCATCTTTTTTAACCTCCTTATTTTACAGTTGAGGAAACTGAGACCCAAAGATGCTCCTTGTACATGTCATGTCCCGCACACAGAATAATGTATGTTCTTCTTGAATAGGGAATGACTCATGTTTTAAGTTTGTTTCCCTTTGTGAAATGCTTTGCACATAGTAGGTGCTGTGCAGCAATAGTTAATATTAATTTTGCTCTATTCCATTTGCAGAGTGCTTTCTGATTTGATCCCTCCTTGCAGCAATCCTAGGAAGTAGATACTATTATTATCATCCCCATTTTCCAGAAAAGAAAACTGAGGTAGACAGTGGTTTTGTGATTTTCCCAGAGAAACACGGCTGATCAGCACCTGAAGTAAGATGTGAACTTAGGTCTTTCTGACTCCACTTCAGTATTCTTTCATATCACCAAGTCTGTTGTTGTTATTTTTAACATAATCAGAAGGAAATAGAACTGAATAAATATGATAGAAGACATGTAAAAGTTTGTTGTAATCATAGATGTCTTGAAATGGGGAAGAAAGGGGAAGATCCAGTAATTATAAGAAAACTGCTCTTGAAGTGAAGAGTTGAAAAAACACACTGCATTCACTCTTTCTGAAGTGGGGCATTATTAGTATAAAGTGGTATATACATACATACATACATTCATATATATATATATATATATATATATATATATGTATATATGTATATAGTCAGACAAGGTTATCAAGTTGCCTGGTTTTGTTAAACAGCTTTCCCCAGTCATTCTTTTTTAAATCATGGCTAGAAATGAGGGCTTACTGGTCAGGGGAGGTAGTAGATCATATTTGAAAATGAATTCAGCATAAAAATAAAATCTACTAATATAAATAAGATTTTTTTAGAAAGAACTGTGCCCAAAGTGAAATTAGGCTTCCCAATCAATGAAAAAAGTGTGCAGGAAAATCAGGGGCTAAGGTGGCATAAACAGGAGAAAAGATGGAAACCACATGGTCTAGGAATGTTCCCTGGGCTGCAGGAATGTGGCCAAAGAGAAGGGACCAAGAGGCGGAGACAAGAGCGTATGGGGGACGGCGAGAGGGGAGGACAGGGTAGAGTGGAGGTAGAACACCCCTATTCCAGGGAGATGGAAGATTCCCCAAAATGGGGAGGGCAGCAAAAAGGGCTGATGGAGCAATTGCCTAGCCTGACAAATGGAGGTCAGGCGGATGAAAGGGTCAAGTGTTGCAGGGGTCAAGAGATGACCAGTGTGTGAGCAGGAGGGTGTCATTCATGGGAACATGAATGCTTTAGCAGCTGCTGGGTCTGGAGTGGGGAAGCTTGGCTGCTTTCAGAGCTCCCTCCTGTAAGGGGAGACATTCATTCTGGACACTGTGTATCCCGCAATCTTCTGGAACTATCTGAGTGGTCAGAAACTCTCTGCATCCCTAGATGAAGAGAGAAAATATTGAGAAACAGTAGATAGTGCACACTGACCAGAGGGTCAGAAGACCTGACCTCAGTTATGTCCCTAATTCCTGTGCGATCTCTGGTCCTCAGTTTCTTCACCTGTAAAATGAGGTGGGTTGGACCATTTGAGGGTGAAAGTTTCCTCTAGAGGTAGATCAGAGGGGCAGTGATCTCTGCTCCCAAGAATTATTAACTAACTTCCAAGCCCAGATAATGTGTCCTTCTAGCTAAGACCTTTCCTGCTCTCTGGCATTTTCAATTCTCTTTCTTCGAATCACTTTGTGTACACTTTGCATTTATTTGTGAATATGTTGTGTTTTTCCAGTAGAATGGAAGTTCTCTGAAAGCAGAGACAGATTTATTCGTGTCTTTGTACCCCCAGCACTTAGAAAAACACCTGGCACATCCTGGGCACTGATTAACCATTTGTCAACTTAAACTGAATTGAATTTAAGATGGATCTACTAAAGGCCAAACCAAGATAGTGGCAAGGGGGAGAGGAAGGGCTAGGCCAGCTGGGATGAGGCTGGCTCCCATCCATCACTCAGCACATTGGAAAATAGGGACTAGCCCCCTAACATCTGGCCACGACAAACTACCATCCCAGGGAGGTAGATGATGCCATAGAGTCCCAGTCCTCAAGTCAGGAAGACCTAAGTTCAAATCTGGCCTCAGACAGTTAGCAGCTGTGTGACCATGGGCAAATCACTTAATCCTGCTTGCCTCTGTTTCCTCATCTGTTAAGTGAGTTGGAAAAGGAAATGTCAAATTGCTGTAATATCTTTGCCCAGAAAACCCACAAAGGGCTCACAGAGAATCTTGAAACAAAGAATGACAATGCTAGTATTAATACAGGGCACTTGGGGGAACAAGGGAAGGAACTAAGCACTTATTAAGCACCTACTATATTCTAGGCACTGGGTTAAGTTCTTCACAAGTATTATTAAATTCGATAATATTTGTATAAGTAATCTCATTTGATCCTTATGGCAACTCTGGGAGGTAAAGTGTCACTACATCCATTTGACATTTGTAGAAACTGAG
The DNA here is from genome assembly GCA_023548195.1 of Bettongia penicillata ogilbyi. Lineage (NCBI taxonomy): Eukaryota > Metazoa > Chordata > Mammalia > Diprotodontia > Potoroidae > Bettongia > Bettongia penicillata. The sequence continues at coordinate 7,594,214 of JAJHZJ010000134.1, read as the reverse complement.
GCTCAAGGGGGTTAATTGACTTCATGGTTATCATATAATTAATAAATAACAGAGCCAGGATTTAAACCTACATCCCCTGACTCTGAAGTCAGCCCTCTTTTTCTCTTCTAAGCTTGGCTGACTCTCAAAGAGGCTTAAGGAATGGTCACTGTGCTACAGGAACTGACTATCCCACTGGGGATACAATGAGGAAGCACAAAGCAATTAGCCAATGTCATAGGACAATCAGCCATCAGGCATTCACTTGGGTAGTACAAACTGAGGCTTCTGAGCATTCCGAGAAGGGGGACATGAAGGAGCAGTATCCCATGAAGGTTTCACAGAGAAATTAGTATTTAGTTCAGTCTTGAGGATAGGGATATAAAGAAGCAGGGAAGAGATAATAGAACATTTCCCAGTGGGAGAAATCAAAGAAGTCAGGTCAGGACACACACTCCATTCTCATGAAATGGTGACCATCATAGGTCAAGAGCCAGACCTCAGAGCACAGTAAATCCAGGCCCTTCATTTTGTAGGTGGGTAAAGTGAGGCCTGAATCACAAATTCAAATATTTAGAGCTGAAAAAGACTTTGTCTTGCACTAAGCCCATCCCTCTCATTTTATAGATGAGCAAGCCGAGGCTCATGGAAATGACTTGTCCAAGGTCACCCAGGTAATAAATATTGGAGATGGAATTTGAACCCAGACCCTCTGATTCCAAATCCAGCAACGGATGATGGTGATAATGGCAGTGTATGTTCAAGGGTGTCATTCTGTCCTAGGAAGTGGGTGATGAAACTTTGGCTGCATGTAACTTCGATAAGTATGGAGCCTATAACTGACTGACTTCTTCTGTGTATGGTATATACATACACGTGTGTAGATCTATACACGTGTAATGTCTGTAGAGAAACATACATATTTCTACATCTATGTGTATGTAGATACAAATGACTCGTTTCTGAGAATTCCCATAATAAGGAATTCAAAATAAGAAAACCAAAGGGAATTATTGCTTTAGACTCAAATGCATTTCTCCAGCAACACGAATTTTCCAGCTTCATTCTGAGGTTGGAGAGTGCTTATATTCAGTACAGGTCAGGAAAGAAGAAAAAGAAAAGGGGAGGGGGGAACTGGCTTGAGCCAAATGGGTGTGGTTAGCTTGAAACAGATTCCAGCCCAAAGCTCAGAGAGGATATTGGACTAAGGGCTGTAATTGGTGTACAAGGCTTCGCCATGAAACAGGCACCAAGGCCCTCCCCCCCTGCCTCCCTGAAGCTGGCAAGCATCCTCTGGAAGGGTCTTTGCTTTTTGAAAACTGAGGTATTTTAGGAGGTTAGGTTCGTTCTTGTCGGGCTCACAGGGCAGCACTCAGCCCAAGAGGTAGAAATCTCAAAAGGACTGATGGAGGCCAAGGTCCTACCCATGAAACAGGCTATCGCTGGATAGGGAGAACCCTCTGTCTCTGCAAGTCTCCACCCTGAGACTGGGTAAGAGCTGGCCAGAGAGGGTGTGGACAAGAGGGTATCATGGGCACAGCAGGTTGGATGTTGAGCTGCTGAGCTTTCTTTTATCGCTGGGTTTCTGGAATCCTGGCTCTTTTCTGGGCTTCAAACTGTCCAAGGTCATCCTGTAGCCTTCCACCAGGCCCTTGTGCTGGCTCTATCACCAACAGCCCACCTTTTAAATAGCACCTTAGGGATACAAAGTTTTTACACTTTGTATGGTTTCTTGCCACTTCTGTGGGTCTGCTCTCTATAGACCATACTCCCACCCGCAGACTGTGACTGTACCTGGCATCTGAGGCATCCCACAGAAGGAAAGTCCATTAGCACGGTGAGGGGGAAAGTGAGAGCTGGCACAGGGATGGGCCCTCTTGGCCTCTGAATCTGTTTCCGATCTGGGTGTAACGCAGTTGACACCATGCTTGAGACATGTTCACATTGGCACATCTCATTACTGGTCTGTAACTTTGTCTCCACTTTGGGATCAATCTGGCCTCTCTGCCTCCCTTTGGGGTGTCAAGGCTAAGAACCCAGGATGACAGAAGCCTCCACAAAGGCATTTCCTGACCAGAGCAGAGGACAGAAAGACTTGGCATCCTGGGGATGGAGGGAACTGCAGGGGACAGCCCTTGGACCCTTTCTACAGACCCAGTAACACGGGAGTTCACCTGAGTGGCTGGGGAGGAGCCAACCCTTGGCCCAGTATTTCTGTCCCAGGCATTAAAAGGCTAGACTCATACTCAGAGGTGCTGTCAATAGAGAGGTCTATGGATAGAGCAGGATTCCTAACAGAGACTAGCTTCCGATCCCACCTCTGGTACTAAATGTCAGCCTCAGTTTTCCCCTTTCAAACAGAGAACTAATGCCTATTAGGCTTTCCTTACATAGTTATTATGAGGAAGACTTAAATGAGCTCGTGTTTGCCATGACTTGCAGCCTTTTGTTACTTGCCACATTCTCAGGTCACAAACTGGAACCAAGATATGTAAACCGCATCTCATTAAAATCCCTTGGTCTGGGCAAAGATCAGATAATCAGTAAGCGTTCATTAGGGGCCTGCGTTGAGGAACTTACACTGATGGGAATGATGAAGATAAAATCATTCACAGTGATTTAACCCTTCCTTTAAAAAATATACCGTATGTACATATTCAGGAGAACATAAGGACCTTGAGGGCAGGGACACAGCTCTATTTGGGTTTTGGATCCCCAGCACCTGCCTGGCACCCAGGAAGTACTTGATCAATCTTTACTGACTGATTGATAATTACATGTTCATTGTTGTTCGGTCATGCCCGACTCTTCATGACTCCATTTGGGATTTTCTTGGCAAATATACTGGAGTGGTTTTGCCATTTTCTTCTCCAGCTCAATTTGCAGATGAGGAAACTGAGGCAAACAGGGTGAAGTGACTTGCTCAGGGTCACACAGCTAGTATCTGAAGCCAAATTTTAATTCAAAAAGATGTCTTCCTGACTTGAGGTCCAGCCCTCTATCTGCCATGCCACCTAGCTAATCATGTTTTCTCTGCTGATCACATGTAAGCTCCATGATGCCAGGGACTGCTCCATTTCTGTATTTGTAATCCTGGGATGTAGAAATGTTTGGCAAACAGTGGATATTTAATGAATACTTTTCAAATTGAATCAAATCTCAATTGTGCCTCCAAACAACTCTTTAGGAATGTACTATAAGCATTTATTATTGAACCCATTTTAGAGAAGAGGCAACTGAGGCCCCAAGAAGTAAAGTAATTGGTCACATAGCTAGTTGGATTTGAACTCAGTTCTCTCTGACTCCAGGTTCTTCCATCTCCCTTTCCACTATGCCATATTGGGAGCATTACCCTGATATTAAAAGCACATAATCGCCAGTGTTCCTGACCTACAGGAGCAGGGCTCAGGTTCAGTAATCTGAACTCACTGAGGAGGATTACCTATACCAGAAGGTTCCATACCCTGAGCAAATCTAGTCCAGACCTGTGATTTCACTGGCATGAGGAATTTCAGGAGGAAACTCCTTCTATCAAAATGTCAAGGCCAATTAGCAGTTCCCCACAACTTTTAGACTCAGAGTAGCTGGGCACACGAGACCTCAAGTGATTTATTCAGTATCATACAGTCCTCTGTGGAAGTCAGAGCTTCGTCAGTCTGTGTCAGAGGTAAGACTTGAACCCATATCTTGCTGTAACTGAGGTCCACCCTTCAACCTTGTGAATTAATCCTCCATGAAGTGGCAAAAGTGATTGTCCTAAAGGCCACAGCCCTCACTCCAGAAACGATTGGCTATCCTTTACCTCCAGGACAAATAGAAAGTCATCAGCTTGACATTCAAGGTTATTCACAACATATATCCTTCCTCCCTTTCTGGCCTCTTTACACATCTTTGGCACAGCCACGTTGACCTCTTTACTGTTCCTCCGGGATACACCATTTCCCATCTCCATCCTTTGTACTCACTGCCCTGATGCCAGAAACTCTCTTTCTCTTTCCCTCTTACTTGTAAGAATCTTTCCTTTAACCTCAGCTCAAATTCTACCTTCTTAATGCTCCCAGAAGCTCTGCCACCCCCCCTAAAGTTTGCCTTCTGTTTACTTTGTCTAGTTCTTGTCATTTCCTCCCCCCCACCCACTAGAATGTAATATCTTTAAGAACCGGAATTGGTTAATGTTTCTGGTTTTTTCCCTTTTCCACATATCCCAAGCCCTTGGGACAATTCCAGGAAGATGGATAGTAGGTGCTTAATAAACGCTTGTTGATTTACTACTTGATATGGCAAGTACTTAATAAATGCTTGTCATTGTCATAGTAGATGCTTGATAAATGTTTCTCATTGTTGTAGTAGGTGTTTAATAAATGCTTGTTGATTAGTTGGCTGATCCATACACACTGCCTATTCTGAGTGAGTTGTAAACTCTTTTGCTCAAGACCAAGCAGGATTACTGAGAATCCTTTGTGGACACACTGTGGGCACGTACCATGTTTGCACCCAGCTTTGTTTGCTCTTTGGGCCATTTAAGGCAGGGGATGTCAATGTAATAGAAGGCGGACTGGAGCTTTGCTACAATCTGAACTTGGGAATGAAGGGTCCTAATGTCTTGGTTCCCTTCCATTCGCAGTCGACTCTGGCTGTGTCTGTGTAATGGTTACCTAGGCAATGCCTATCCAGTAAACTGTGGCCGCCCGTGCTATTAGCTGAATGGTCAGTTCCTTGGCCTGCAATTCAAGGAGTGGTTCATGTGTGACAGTCAGTCTTGGACAGTTGAAGGTTTGAGCTTTTTTTGCTTTGTTTTTTTCCAAAGACACAGCCTCAGGAAGACATAAGGGAGGGAGGCGGGAAAATAGCAAGTCCTTGCCAAATTTGTTGGGATCTGGATTTTGAGGCCCTTTGTCACCCAAAGTGAAGCAGCCTCAAACTTAAGAAAGACATTGAAAGAAGGAATTGGGCAGAAAGTGTGGCATGAAGCCCTATTACAGCCTTGTTGACAGGATCCATCAGTGCTGGGCTTCCAGCAAAGATGTTGGAAAGCCCTCTCTACAGGGTTACCACACAGCCAATAGGAGAGTGAGTGCCCATCCCTCAGGTCACAGAGGCACTAGCAGGAACCTGCTTAGTGACCATCTGGATCAGCTCCCTTATCTTACTGGGATGACACTGACCCAGGGGTAGGAAATGACTTGTCCAAGGTCACTGAGGGTTTTCCTAAGCCCTTAGGAGCACAAGAGAGGAGATGACACACTGAGCCCCTAAAGCCCCTTGTACCTTTCTCACTGGTCCACCTTGCCAATGGATCAGACGATGTGGAGGATTCACCTGTGGCAGCAGTCACAGAACTGTTCCAAGCTGATTCCTCTAAATCTAGAACTTAGGGCTCTTTCTCCAAAGGGCAGACTAGGCTGTTGCTATGTTGGTCCTTTGTTGCCGAAGGAGTCCATGACATCAGAGAAAAGATGACATGACTTGCGCTTGACTTTGTTTTGAGGGAGGGCTGTGCAATCTCACCAGACTCACTTTCTCCTTGGCAGATTGGGTAGGGGCAGAGTGGGAGAGTCCTGGACAATGCAGACTCCTGGTGCTTTTGCATTTTTTTGTCATTTTCAGACACCTTCGTTCCCAATTTTTCCTCCTATCTCCATCTTTGATGTCTTCTGCCTTGCAGCATAATCGTTGCCCCTATCTTATATACCCCACCCCTTAGGCTGCAAATAGTTGGAGGTCAAGGACAGGGTGATATTCATGAGAATATTTCCCTGCCCCAAGAGGTAGCCTGGCATAGTCACAGGGAGTCAGCCTCATGGTCACCAAGACCTGGGTTCAGATGACAAACAGACTGTGACACTGTGTGTATGAATATGCTTGTGTGAGTTTATGAGTGGGTGTATGTGAATGCGTGAGCATAAGTATATATGTGTGAGTGATTCTGGGAGTGTATGTGTGAGTGAGTGTGTGTGTGAGTGGATGTGTGTGTATACTTTCACAGATGGCCTGAACCAAGGTTCCAAAAGGAAGCTAACTGGTGTGTACTTGAGTTCATTCTTCTGGGCACCACAGAGACTTGATCATGGATAGAGAGCTGGCATGAGCTGACAAACCCTCAAGTTCAATCACTTTGTCTGATAAATGAAGAAAATGAAGACCAGCAGGGGAGGGTCCCCAGTGGGCTTGCTCTCCCTATACTCCATGTGGCTTCCCCAACATGGTAGGAGTAAAAAGGATGGCCCTGTAGCTAAAGGAGAGCCCTCCACACTCCCGGGTGGGACCCGAAGTGAAGTAAATGACTGTTAAATTCATGTGACCCTGCTTGGCTCATGTCTGCGTCAGTGGGCTTTGGGCCAGGATGGGTAGGCAGGGGCAGGCACCCTGGCTGCTCAGCTCTTGCCTGGTAGAAGCAAGGTTTAGTGGTTGGTGTTAAGGAGAGGATGGAGAGGTGAGGCAGTTTCAATTCTGTTTCGAAACAGAGTTGGTTTCCAGTAAACTCGAGGTTTAAGATCAGATGGGGCCCTGGGAAATAGCCTCAACTTTATCTCCTCCACAAAAGTGATGATCTCCCCACAAATCAGGAGGCCCAGCAAATTCTCCTGGGCTTAAGTCGATCAAGAGAGCTTCAGGTGGGGGGGGGGGGCAGGGAACGTGGGGTAGGGTGCCTTGGATGCTTTTTTTCCCCAGAGACCAAATTGGGAAAGGCAAAAAGCCCCAGGGGCTGCCTGAGCCACAGACAGACTCCGTGCCCTGCTGTTAGTAATACTCTGCCCTCACCCAGTTCAATGCCATTCAATTCAAGAAGCACTTACGCATCCACTGTATGCCCAGCACAATGCTGGGTGCTGGAAATGCAAAGATGCATCCCACAGTCTGTGAATGAACACACATTTTATAAAATCCTATAGTGTGCTGGGTGCAAGGGATACAGAGACAGAAATGAAGTAGTCCCTGCTCACAAGGAGTTCACCATTTATTAGAAAGGACTGGATGATGACGTGTAAGTGAAGAAGTGTGAATAAAATTTAAGCAGGCAAGTGGAGAAGAAAGAAAATAGTACAAACCAGGAAAAGCTTCCTGGCAGAGGCTGCCTGTGAGCTGAGGCTTGAGAGAAAAGGACGATCCCAAGGGGTTCCTGGCCCCATTGGGGGTTCTCTTGGTAGAGATATAGGAGTGGTTTGCCATTTCCTTCTCATTCTACAGATGAGGAAATTCTACAGGCAAACAAGGTTAAATAACTCGCCCAGGGTTACACAGCTAGCAATTGTCTGAGGCCACATTTGAACTCCAGTCTTCCTCACTGCAGGGCCAGCACTCTATCCATCGTACCTAGCTGCCCCTTGAAGTTAACTTCTTAGAATCATGTAAATTGCTTAGTACATATAGTAGACACTTAATAAAAGCTTGTCTCCTTTTCTAGGTGTTCACTCACTTTCCCTGGGATATCCCAGGAAGAGAAGGCAAAGTCAGCCTATAGTTAGATGAATGGCTTCTCTTCATTTTTTGAAAACTGGGACAATTGTCTGTCTCTGATCCTGGGCATTTGTCCCATCTGCCATATTTACTATATCATAGTGTCAACAAACACATTCCCCAGTTCTTTGCCCTCTCCCTGCAAGGTTTAGTTTTCTTGGGTGAGTCAACTGCTTGAAATGGACAAAGAGTACTTAGTCTTGGCCTACCCAAGCCCCCACCCCCCATGTTTGTCCATACTGCCCAATAATCCCTTCACTTATTTTAGGTATCTGTTCCAATTGATGATGGTATACTTCATTTCTCTTCTCTTCCGTTTAAAATTTTAAAAGTAGACTCTACATATTGTCACGGTGAATAGAAACAAATCTTAAAATGCATAAAAAAAGGGTAAAAAATACAGAATACTCTAAAATCCATTCTCTGCCATTGGTTTTAAGATTTTAAAATTATATTAAGTTTAGTCAGATAACACACATCCTCTTTGCTTCCATTTTATTTTAGTTATGTTCAGATTATAAGTTTAAAAATATGGCTGACCCCATTGTAGGGGAAGGAGGAAGGATTCATTCAGAAATAAAGATCATATAAATCCAGAAAATATCAATAAAAATAGTTTTGTTAAAGATTAAATTGTTACACTAATTGCGTTATCTTCTGGAGCTCAGATGGACGTCCCACTATTACAAGTGTGTCCAAGGTAGCAGCTGGAGTTAATGAATAGTTTCCTAGAACATTATCAAGGTTCATGTTCAAAGGTTTAGAACTAAAAAAGAAAAAGAAAAGGTTGTCGAGTACATTTAATAAAAGAGATGAGGAAAATGATGTACAGAGAAGTTAAGAAATTGGCATAAAGTCAAACTAATAAAGACCAGAGCTTCCCTCTCTCAAGAATCATCCTGGAGTCCCTCCTAGGGCCTGGCCTGGAGTATGGCATCAAACCCCCTAATGGGAGAGGAAAATGCCTCATGCACTCTTTTTTGGTAGCTATGATGCCGTCTGAGTCTTGTGTCTGAATCATCCAATCTCAGAGTGGGCACCTCACCGAGTGGGAGCCCAAATGTGAATCCCCTCTGTCCCCTTGACCCACACTGTCATGCAGATTGTGCTTTGAGACCTGGAGGAGGGGGTGCCTGCTCTTGCAGCCCGTTGCACTCTGGGTCAGCTTTCATCATTAGGAAATCCCACCTGATCTCACAGCTGAATTGGTGCCTTTGACCCTCCCCCAACTCCACCTGGTCCCAATTTGCCCCGAGTTCTGGGGCCAAGGGGAACAGAACTGATTCCTCCCTGGCAGGACAGCCCTTGATGATGGCACATTAAAGCCAGCTCATTAAAGGCAGCTCTTTTAAAACTCGCCCCCTCCTCCCAGTTTTCTCTCCTCTGGGTCTCCTTTGAATGACCCTCATAGGACAATACCAAGGCTCTTCTCTGTTCTCCTCAGGATGCTCTGCCTTCATCAATGTCCTTTCCGAACTCTGGCCCCTCAAGCCAACATAGTCCCCGATGTGGTCAGATCAAGGTCTGCTAATTAAGTCCTAGATTCTGTTAGCTTTTGATAAGGTATGACAGCTTTTGTAAGAAGCTGCACTATTAAGAGAGAAAGTGAAGGTACTCCAAAACACTATTTGCACTAGGAGGAGGAGAATTAACTTTGAAAATCAAGATCAGCAACCTGGACTCTACAGAATAAGGTCAGAAGTTTGCTGATTTAGGGCTATAAGGCAGGCCTCTTCCTTCCCTTGGTTGAGATTTACCCAATGTCACATAGTCAGGATTTGCACTCAGGATCTGTGACTTTAAGTTGAGTCCCCTTTCCACTTCATGGATGTGGCCATGTCCTCCTAATGTAGGTAAGTTATGAATATCAGGGTTAGAGCTGAAAGGGACAAGCAGAAAGCAGCAGAGACAAGCTTCTGAGGCCTGAGCCTCCACCGCATCATAGACTAACAGTAACCCTGTGGGGTGGCCAGTCAGTCAGCAAGATTTTATTAGATACCCACTATGGGCCAGGCAATGGTCTAATTGCGAGGGGATACAAAACCTATGAACTGGCTGACCTCCAAGGTTCCTGCCCGCTGTTTACCTCTTTTCCTAAGTGGAGGAGGCATAATTCACATCCGAGGCTTCTGACTCCAAATCTCACCCTCCTGCCACCTCACCCCTTTGTCTTCTGACCCACATCTGCTCTTCTGTCTAGTGGAGCACCTTGCTGGGAGCTGGGGCATCTTAGCTGGGGTTGCTTACTAAAGGCTGACAGCTCTGAAGACCTGTGATTCTGAGACGCTGAGTCATCGTTGGGGAAAAATGTGGGTCTTCCTAAAAGAGATGCAAAGCTCTGAGCTCCTCAGGGGTTGGCCCAGCATCCCTCCCCCCAAAGCTGGGACAGGGCCCCCAGAGAGATGGCCTCCTCTGCTGATGCCAAACCGGCAATCCTTCCCCTTCCTGGTGCTGACTTACCTAGGCCACAACAACTGTTCTGCTGGGCCTGACACAAACACCTAACTATGCTCAGAGGAGGTTAAAACCCAGCCATTTGTGAGGGGGGGCGCGGGGTTTGGACAGCATTGCTCTCATTCATCCCCATCTCATGACAAAGCCTAGAAGCCAGTCCTTTCAAGGAGTAGTGGACTTGCTTTGCAAAGGAAGAGAGAGTGAGGCATCTATAGGGCCTTAGAGCAAACTTCCATCAGCAAGGCCACAAAGAAAACTCTTTGGCTCTGACCTATTCATGCAGAGTCAAAGCACTGGAAAGTTCAGAAAGAAGCCATTCAAAAGGGGAGAGATTGGAACTTCGAGTCAGCCTCAAACAGCTAGGAATACTCCCCAGGACAGGACAGAGGGGGTTCCTTTGGCCCACATGGACCTCAGCACTGCAGAGTTGGAAGGACTGTCAAAGGAGACCCTATTTTACAGAGGGAGACACTGAACCCCAGAGAAGTGACTTGGCCAGGGTCACATGGGGAGTGATTTGGACACAGGGCCTCTGATTTCAACCCAGCACTCTTTTCCCTATGTTGGCTGGTCAGACCTCACCTTAAAAGTCTTTATTAACATACATGGAATGTTTTTTTTGGATATCAGAGTAGAGGGGTGCGCGCGCACGTGTGTGTGTGTGTGTGTGTGTGTGTGTGTGTGTGTGTGTTGTTTCACTGGGTCCCTACCATTTGCTCAAACATATGTTAAAATCATAGAGATCAGATGGCAGCCAGAGAAAATTCCAGAGTGTCATGAAAAAAAAAAAAATCCAAGCCTTCTGACACCAGCAAAATGGCAGTCTCCTGGGCTTCCTGAGTCCCCAGACACTCAGAGTATGCCGTCAGTAAAGCTCAAGGCTTGGTCATTTTCCAGGAGACCAACCTGTAAATAAGCAGCTCACTTTTAAGCCATGCTTTCAGACTTCTGACAATGGAGATGGGAGAAATCAGGCTTAATATGATTTCCAGGTGCTGGGGAGCTTCCCACTTCCCTGGGAAATGGATCTCCTAAGGAGGCAGAGCAGAATGATAATATTTCTCCCCAACAATGGTAGACTCTCAGAATGAATTTTTCATTGAGACATTCTCTGAAGCCCTCCTATGGCACCTTGTGTGCAGACAAGAGAGTCCTTGCTCCCAACCCTGCCCAGCTCAGCACTTCATTTTCTTTCTCAAGGCTTTTTTCAGTGAGATCTTTGTGACGATCTTAGTAAGCACTGTTTGATTACACTATACCAAGGGAGACTGGTCTTCTAGAAAAGAGAAAACATCCACTTACAAAAAGTAAAACTGTAACTTAAAAAAAAAAATTTAAACTGTAGCATCAAGTTGTTCCATATGCTTTATATAGAAAGTGTCAATCAAAACCAAAAAACCCAAAGCCAGCTTGGTTGGTGTTTTTGTTCTTAATCAGATGTTGGCTGGCCCGGAAAATACCAGTTCAAGCAAATCACTACTTTGAGTACTCAGCCTTTACTGGATCTTGGACCTTATTGGTGAGGGCTCTCACTCAGGCAATCCAGCTGACAACCTGTCCATCCCACCTTGTACTGGGCCACTCTTGTTCATATCCTCCCACAATCCCCCAAGAGGGGTCCATCCAGAACCTTGGTGGTCTTGCTCGCAGTGTCTTGACATGATGTGGATCCATACAATCCACAGGGCTGGCCATCTAGGGACCCTGGGCACTGCTATTTGATCTGCTTTCCTCTTTTCACATCATGCAACTCCTGTCTGATATCTTTTCTGTCACCTTCTGCATGCAAATACTCAGAGGTGAAATGGTGTAATGGAGAGAGAGATGAACTTGAAACCAGGAAGACCTGGGTTCAGGTTCTGCTTCTGACACCAGGATTCTGAGTAAGTCATTTAACAATTAATCAGTGCTCTAGGCAGCTCTATCTAAGACAATGAAGTGCAGAGAAGGTATACTTGTAGAGGGTGTTTCCTCGCCAAGGAGGTCCCTATACACCAATGAAATCACAGACCCAGCCCTATCCCTGCCTGAGTCATTGGTTAGAAGTTGTAGCCCACAGATTCCCACCATGCATCTTTCCATCACCCATTGGGTGACCTGCATCTTGAATTCTGATTTGTGTCATTGCATGACTTAGTCACTCAACCTCACTGGTGTTTCAGGGAGAGCTGGGGGAGGAGGGTCATTCAGAGCACTCTCTACTTTTCCAAAAGCTGTCCAATTCACCTTTCTGCTCCCCAGCTCATGGTTCATCTGTGCCATCTTTCCAAGATATTGGAAAGATGAGATCTATGGAGATGGATCCACGCTGTGAACACACTGAGTAGCAAACATTCTTTATCCACTGGGTTTATAATCTGCAAATACCTAATCTAGGCCTTCCATGTTCCCTTGATGCCTACCTAAGAGTCATCAATTCATGGCTTGACTTGGACTTACCACTAACTAAATTTTTTACCAGCTGTGTAAATTTAGGCAAGTCATCTCCTGCATTTGGGCCTCAGTTCCCTCATCAGTAAAATGAGTAATTTCAGCTAAATTTTAAAGGTCCCTTCCAGCTTGGACATTGTATGACTTCTTGATTCATGTGTGCTAATGTTTTGAGTCAAGGTGTAGGTAAAATTCACCCATGATTTCACAAACTTTATTTTTAGTTGACTGTAAGCTCCTGACAAAAGGCTGCCACCTCCTTTATGAAATCTTCCCTGAGCACCTGTGATCTCTCTCCTCAGGATAACTACACAACTTTGTCATTTCCTCTCCTGAGACACAGATCCTGTTTTATCTTGTACTGCAAAATTTTGTGTATTTCTCTCATCTCTCCTCTTTGATTATAAGAACCCTGAGAATAGGGACTATGTCCTTATATCCCTCAGAGAGAGTCCTCATCTGTAAAATTAGTAACTAGACTACATGGCCTTGAATGTCCCTTCCAGCTATGATGGTCTACAAATATTTCTACCTGTTAATGTTGAGCTGGGAACCATATTATAGTCTCACGTTCAGATGTGCAATGGACCAGGACAGATACCTTTGAATTTCTTTCTGCTTCTGGTCTGACCCAACCAGAAATTCAAATGTTTTGTTTAAAAGTTGAATGAGATCTTATGCTAGATTAGAAAAGGCCTAATATGCCTGGAACCAGAGGGGAGATAGTCCTATTGTATTCTTTTCTGGTCAGATCCCATCAGGAGAATCCTATGTTTAGGACACCACATTTTGGTAAAAATATTCGTAAGTTGAAGCATCCAGAGGATGGCAGATAGGATGGCAAACGGACTTGAGAGCATGTCTTATGAGGATGGATCAAAAGAACATAGTTATTGAGCCTAAAGAAGAAAAGACTTGAACTGACATGGCAGTCATCTGCAAATGTTTGAAGACTCATTCACATGGAAACAGAAGGTGAAGCTTGTCCTTTTGTTGAAAGAGAGCATGACCAGGAAGAATGGGTAGAAGTTGAAAGTTGTAAAGATACATTTTGATTCCTTGTTGAGAGAGAGAGAGAGACAGAGAGAGAGAGAGAGAGAGACAGAGAGACAGAGAGACACAGAGAGAGAGACAGAGACAGAGAGACAGACAGAGAAACAGACAGAGAGGGAGAAACAGAGAGAGACACAGAGAGACAGAGACAGAAACATGGAGAGAGTTCTCCAAAGGGGAAAGGGAGGTCACAGGTGAGGGTCTCCAAGGCTAGACAGTCACTTTCCTGGGGATAATTCTGGTTCAGAATTGACTGTGTCTGGGCACTGAAGAACTCTTCTTACTGCAAGGTTCTTTGATTCCGTGCGACTTTCTTGGTCTCCTTTTCCTAGAACCCAATGAATTAACTTTCTCTGGACAAGTCTATTAAGTTGTTAATGAGTTGTAAGATCCTTAAGGGAGATTTCCCTTTTAAAGGATCCCTGCGGCCAATCCTTTTGTTATGTTACAAGTGATTTACTAATTCACCAGTTTGTGAAAATGAGCCTGGTGCCACAAACCCTCTTTAGAGAAGCTCTGTGAGAGAAGACAGGCTAGTCTTCTAGGAGGGTCAGAGCCTGCAGAACCCAGTCAAGCAAGATTAGGTGCCTGGCATGGCAGCCTGGGGAATGCCAGCTGAAGTGGCCTTCCAATGCCACAACCAAGGAACGGCTCGGGACAGAACTCAGCCCTGACACTGTTCTGTTTGACCTCGGGCGAGTGGCTTAAACTCTCTGAGGCTCAGTTTTTCACCTGTAAAATGAGGAGTTTAGAGAAGATGCTCTTTATGGTCCCTGACAACCTAGATCTTTGATCAAGACATCTTGGAAGGTATTTTAATGGCTAAGCCTCAGTCCCCTGAGTTGATCTTACTTAACCCTCCTAGGTAAGCCCTCTTTGACTTGAAGTTACTTTGTATCTCTCCTGTTGCCTACATATACATTGTTTCCCTCTAGTAGTCTGTAGGTTCCTTAAAGACTGATGTTTTGTTTTGTTTCTTTTGTATCCCCACATCTGGCACAGAGGCCAACACATAGATATTTAATAAATGTTTGTTGAATGAAGGAACGAACATACTTTTGACTGAGAATTCATGAATCAAGATAGCTTAGCATCTGTTGATGACGACAGTAGTATCAATGTAATGTATTTTCTTAAAACTTTATACTTTTTATAGGACTTTCCTGACTTGGATCTCCTTGGATTCTCACAACACTCAGTGAGGTTAACTGAACAAATTTCCCCATTTTGAACATGAGAAAACTGAGACCTAGAGAGGTAAAGATACTTAAGACTTTTAAAAGGACAACTTTTAAAAGGACAACATTTTAGGACATGTGACTCGAGGTGTGTGTGTGTGTGTGTGTGTGTGTGTGTGTGTGTGTGTGTGTGTGTGTGTGTGTATGTGTGTGGTGAGACTTAAAATGAAGGAGAAATGAGAGTCCAAACTTGTCTCCCTTTGGTGGACTCACCTTTCTTCTGGTCTATAATTCATTCATCCCTGTTGTTTCCTACTCTGGAGCTGCCCAGTGTTAATTATAGAATTGTTTAATGTGGTTCTCGCTAATATCTTTAGCCAGAGATACTTGGCTTAGTAAAAACCAATACCTGCCTTCAAGAAGCTTAAAAGCTGGGGATTATCTTTCTTATAATCAACTTCTGTGCACCACAGCTCAGCTTAGCTCTAGCCAGATATGCCTTGTTTCCTCTCCAGTTTACACTCAGACAATATATGTTGATTAATAAGGGTTATAACCACTCTAATGCTTAGTCAAAAGAAAGTAAGCTCCCTGAGAACAGGCACTACACCATTCTTGTCTTTGTACAGTCCCTTGCACATGGTAGGCACTTTAAAAAACTGTTCATTGAGTTGACTTGAACAATAGTTTGGTTTTCTTTTTCTCCTTCAGTATAGCAGTGGTGATCTCATAAACTGGATATTCCCTTCAATACTAAAAACTGCAGACTACTCTATCCACACCTAATCATTCTAGGGTGACTGTCATCCATGCCCTCCTCCCTTAAATCTACCTCAAGGCATCTACCCAATGTGATGGGGGTGGAGGACTTCTGTGGGCTCTCCTGACATTTTGTGGGGACCATTGGAGCATGAAGGCTGTCTCTTATGTATCCCTCACTCTGTCTTTGTTCCTACTTTACCTCACATCTCCCAGCCGCTTTCTTACATGTGATATGCCAGTGTCTGCAGCTCAAGAACAGTGTAAGTAGCTTCTCGATTAGTGCTAGAAATCACCATGAAAAAAATACAGCTAACTCCCAATTCAGGTGTTAGAGGAGTACTTCGAGAGAAAGGTGGTCTTACAACTAAACCCCCATGGTGGTCCAAGGCCAAATTTTCCAATTTTTATTTTCTTTAGACCAGTGATGACCAAAGCACTGGACAACTCCACACTGAAAGCCCCAAGGCAAAGCTCCCCAACCTTGCGGAGTTCAAATTCCAGATCTGTAGAATAAGAAACACACTGTTGACTTATCTAAAAAGTGCTTTGAGTTCCTGTTGGCGATTCAGATCTTATTTTGATTTTATGACATGGATAGGGGGATGGAAAATGTCTCTTTCTCAAGTTCAAGTTGCCCTGTGGGAATTTTGCATCCTTGAGATGATCTGCAGGGTACCTAGAGTCCAGGATTGTGATGAAGCCTATATTTTTAAAGACATATCCTTCTTAACCACATTTTTCATCTTTAAAATTCTCTGTTGATTTAAAATCCACTCGAGCGCTGGGCTGCAGCTGTGAGTCTCCAAGGAACTTAGTTGGCTAACTTGACATTAAACAGGAAAAAATTCAGGAGAGGAAAAAAAAAACAGAAAGAGAAGCAAGAAGGAAGGACAATGGCCACAGTGGAGGAGAGGAATGCTTGGCTTTCAGGGACCCTCTCCTTTAATGTGAGTGAAAAGCAAGGCAGTAAAGTGATTTACCATTGGAGTTAGCCAGATTTTAAAAGCCCTGGGTGATGGAGGCAAAGCTGCTAACAGAATTTCTTGCAGATCTCCCAAAGGTTTTGGAGAGGACTCAGGAGGAGAAAGTGGATATTCTGCACCTTGGGAAAAGTGAGGGGTTTCAGGAATGAAAACTGCAAGGGGTGTCTGTGTGTGTGCGTGTGCGTGTGCGTGTGTGCGTGTGCGTGTGTGTGTGTGTGTGTGTGTGTGTTTTAATGACTTCCCAGCTGTGGGGGATGTTACTGTTACTGGCTTATTTTTTTCTCTTTTTGTGTCTGCAATACTTCAATGGTGGATGGTCGATAAGAGTTCATTCCAGCAAAACCAAAAAAATATGAGCATAGGGTGTCTGGTTTCAGTCTGGCCTTCCCCACAGCATTCGATCTGATTGGCCTTCTGTTCTCTCAAGTTATCGGAATTCCTCCTCGTTGCTTCCCTTCTGAAATCTCTTCATTAAACCTAGGGCCTCTCCATTAAACCCAGGCCCCATTCCTGACTACTGTTCGAAACAGTTTTCTGGGAATACATCACAGTGTCATATGTTTGGGGCTGAAAGGGACCTTAGAGGTCATTTCACCTCTGCTACCCAGCACCTATGGGATCTTGGGTGAGGCTTCATTCCTCATCTATAAAAGGAAGGGGTTAGGTTAGATGACTTTGAAAAGTCCTGTTTACTTTT